>WBMZ01008293.1:0-110118 GCA_013400975.1 Atrichornis clamosus
GCCCACCGCCCGCCTCCAGCCCTCCTTCCCGCCCGCCTTTTTCCCCGCCCGGCCGCGGCTCCACGCCCGCGGTCGCCCTCCGCCTCCTCTTCTTCCTCCACTTCTCATCTCCGCCGTCCGCTCGGCGCGGAGGGGTGCGGGAAGGTGGGGTACGCGGGCGTGCAAACCGCTGACCTTCCCAGAAACTCCATCCGTGACCTCTGGAGCCCTGCACGGCATGGTCACAGGCCAGCATAGGATGAAGATGGAATTATTATTATAGAATCACAGAATGGTTTGGATTGGAAGGGACTTTAAAGATGCCCTCGCTCCAATCCCCGTCCCATGGGCAGGGACACCTTCCACTAGATCACGTTGTTCCAAGCCCCCCATCCAACCTGGCCTTGGACACTTCCAGGGATGGGACAGCAACAGCTTCTCTGGGCAACCTGTGCCACACCACTGTCACCATCAAGAATTTCTTGCTAACATCTAATCTAAACCCGCCCTCTGTCAGTTTAAAGCCAAACTGTCCTTATACAGACCAGCACATTCAAAACAGGAGCAAAAATGATGCATTTTGGAAAAAAAAATTCTGGCGTGAAGAGATGAGGGTGTAAGGAGAGGGCAGGGAAAGTGGAAAGCAGAGGTGAGCATGGAATTCCTTGCACCTTGTCATGGGCAGTGGGATCAAAGCACCAGTGAGGTGTTGCTTCAAAGCCTGTTTGAGTCAACTAGTCAAAAAAAGCCATAATGAAGTGAACCTTGCAGCAGCATGTAGACTAATTGCAGCAAGGGATCTGCAATTAGGTTTTCAATGGGCATGTGGTGGAAAGAGGCGGGGTGTGGAATGCAGATGCTGAAGGAAAAAAAAAAGAAAAATGTTAGTTTCAAAATAGAGCAAAAATTGAGTTGCAGGCATGCACTAAGTGGGGGAAATGGAAGAGAAAGGAACAGGCATTGAAGGAATCCTTCACAATATGGGGTTTGTTTGGGAAGATGTGAGCTCACTGCAGAGCGGCTCTCATGGATATTGTGAGCATTATGAAATGTTCTTTCCCACTATCCCTCTCTTCCTCAGAGGACGATGAGTGTTTGTGGTCCTGAGAGGTTTCCGATGACATTTCTCTCCCCACTCCCACGCTGTTTGCAGCACACAGTACATTGTGGTGTGCCATACACCTACTTTACCTGGCTGGTCCTTGTCCTGAGAGCCCACAGCTAACAAAAATCCTTACTTTACAGTCTTCTTAAACCACTGTAAAATGCTTTCAATAAAGGAAATCTATTTCCTCTTGCAGCTTATAACCAGCCCTTCCAAATCCTGGCCCAGATGCAGGTGAGGGCACATACTCAGAGGATGGTTGAAGCCAAAGCCAACCCCATTTCTTTTTGCTTTTGGTATCTTCTCAGAGCTGCTTCAGCCCACAGTCATATCAGTGCAGGGCATCTATGGTCATCTTTTAGTTTGAATTGGGAGTGGCTTTTTGGAGGATCTCTCCAGACCATCCCAGCTCACCTGAGGTTGGTAAGCAAAACTGGAAATAAAAAGAAGTCACATACTGGACCATTGTCTCTCTACTCATTTTATGTATCTGGGCACATAAAAGGCCCAGAGATAGGTTCAACCCCAGCCCACAACATTTAGGCCAGCTGCTGACCTAAAAATCCTCTCTGTGGCTTTCCCTCCTGCGTGGATCTTGGCTCACAGCATCCCTGAGTATGTTCATGCTGAAAACTGTATTGCATGCAGAGTTACTTTTCCAAGTGGGTACCAGAAGCTCTCCAGACATGGAAGCAGAGGTTTCCACATTTTCCTTCACCCTTTCTTGCCAGGTTTTGCATATAGCTCTGTGCCTTGTATGCGTTTGCACACAAAGCTTCATGCAATATTTATGCAACGCTATTTCAACTCTTTCTGAGCTGTTGTGCACTCTACAATGTAGGCATCACTTCCAAAATAAATTACAGCTAAATAAAATCTGTCTTAACATTCAGATTTTTTTTTTTTTGGCCACTTATCATTTGGTAGATTTTAGTCTGCTTCCTCCCTGCCAAGTCACCTCTTGCAATCTGAAGAGTGTAAGGTGCTGTTTGTCTCTGGGACTCCCTGCTGACATTTCTGTGTTCATCCCTCACAGCGCAGGAAGGAAAAGAAACACAAGAACTGCCAGAACAGTCAACTCCCTACATCACATGGAGAGGAGAACACAGCTCTGAGTGAACCAGACTCGCCATGTGGTTACAGGATCGGTAAAGAGGAAGGGAAGGAGGATCTGATCAAGAGGAGCTCAGGTTTCTCCCCACAGATGAAGGAATAAGGTGCCAGAGACACAGTGGGAATGGGGAGGCTGGGCAGCATTGGGAGGAGGAGATGTGCAATTGAGCAGCCAGCAAGAAATGACAATTTATGTGAATAATAGGAGGAAAATAAGGCATCACCTAAGACAAAACAAGGGAGGGGAGGGCCACAGAGACTATTTGAGAGCTAGGATGCAGCTCAGCAGAGTGCAGGTCATGGAGACAAGGGGAGAGAGAGCCTGGAATAGCAGGGTGGGAAGGCAGTAGAAAGCAGAGAGAATGAGCATAAAATATAGGCCTTTTAATTCACTCAGGAAGCCACTCAGAAAACAGCAAAATAAGAGCCCATAAGCAGCAAGAGAAAAAGTCTGGCAGTAGGTGGTGGAATATAGATAAAAGACACAGCCAGAGGGGACAATAAGGTGAAAAGATGGAGAAAAGGGTAGATATTGTCCTTTAGTGAAACACGGGTGTAAACACACCAGGAATAGGAGACTGGTTTCTCTCCTCCCAGTTCCACTGCAGGTGATCATCCCAATGAAAAAACAATCTGAGATAAAAGAGAGGCTCCATTCCCACATTAGCTCTCACTTGACAACCTTCGAGGCCTCCATCTCAGCAAACCAAACATCTCCAAACTCTTAGCAAGAGCTGAGTAATAGGACTCTCACATGAAAAAAACTCCTGAGTCCAAAATTCTCTTCCATTCCTCTCCTGGCCTATGGCAGCAGCTGAAGGACTTGCTCTTACACTCCTCTGGAAAGTTGCTGTTCCTTCACTGGGGTATTCAAATGAAATTCTCCATAAATAGTCCCAGATTCCCCATTGAATGTAGAAACAGCAAGGATTGAGGGAGTGAGATACCTGCAGGTAAGGAGAAGAGCCGATGATTGAGGAGCTTTGTTGCTAGGCTGTTATGGGAGATGTAATTCTGTCTGCTACAGAGGCGGCTATGAAATGGCTCATCTCTTATGATTATCCTGGCTCATCTCTTAGGATTATATTATTAAGTGGCAGAAATGCTGTGTTCCTTCACGTTTCACAGGTAGGGAATTGAGAGATGATCTCTGCCCCACAGAGTTTATAAGACAAGAAAGTGCAAGAGGCTTCCTCTGGTAATATAAAAGGAGCCCTGAGAAAGTAGTGGTTGAATGAATTCCAAACACACAGGCAAGGGGTAAGAGTTTCTGACCCCCATCTCACCAGTCACTTCCTTCCCACTGGGAGAAAACCCCTACATCCCAACCCATACATTTGTCTTCCTCTCTTCCACCCTGCTGATCATCAAATTCAGTTTAGATTGAATGAGGCCAATTAACACTTGTTGCTTTTCCTAGGTTCATTTCTGACCTGTCACACTAAAATGAGTGTAGGGAATTGGAAAAATGGAGAACATGACAATTCCCTGTTTGTGAAATGAAAGCAAATGCTTTTCTTGCTCATTGAAACACAGCAGGGTGACAAAAACACTTGGGGACTATGCCTAAGACCCACAGCTGTCACTACGCCTCTGATACTTTATTTTAATCTATTCTAATGTTAATTGTCCAAGTATTTCTTAATTGCATTGGATAATGTAAGAGGGTATAAATTTTATCACCAAATCAGTCTGGCATCAGCCTGTGTTATCATATTACCATGGTTACATTATTATTACAAGTGAACCTTGTGCTCATTACTAACCACAAACAATTCTAGCAAACAAGCTAAACTGAAGCAAAATATCCTGGCGGTGTTTCCATTTTTTGTCAAACAAAACTAATTTCTCTGGGTGCTAGGAAACAGCAGCATACCTACGATGCATTTTCTGTCTTCTGCATTTATTTACTTGCATTTGTACAGCACTGAAATATTTCCATGCTGTCAACAAGGCGCAGAGGCCAAATTCGTTAAAAGTGGGATAGAATCTTTAGCACAAACTCATGATATTCAGATGACAAGCACTGCCCCAGCCTGTCAAAACATTGCCACTTTTGTACTGTTGTGGCAACAACTGCTGCATTAGGAACCACTTGATTATGTCCCTCAAGGGCCCGGTTTCCCCTGGCTCTGATCTGCTCTGACTGTGGTCTCCCATCAAAAGACACATTCCCGCTTTCCCTCACCCAGTGCCACTGCCCGTGCAGGTGAAGGGACAGACACTTCCCGTGGGGTCACTGCAGTGATCCAGCTCCCTCCACCTGATGTAGGAGAGGGGAATATGCAATGGATCCGGGGAGGGCAGTGATGCCGTTCCCTTCCCTGCTCCAGACTGCTCCTTTGGGCATTCCCTACACTTGGCTGTTCCTCTGCTGCAGATCATTGTCCCACCAGCTGTGCCGGGACTGTGACTGGAAAACAGATCACTATTCTGGCCTGAGTTTAAAAAAAAAAATAAAGTAACAGCTTCTTTCTTTTTTTCTTAACCCAGATATTTCACTGATCCACTTTTAAGGGTGAACAGTTGCACTGGCACAACTGAGAAGGCAGAGCTGTGCAGAAAGGAGACAAGCAGGAAACCCTCCAGCAAAAACCTCCATCCAGGCGGAATGTGGAAGGAAGGATGGCCTGTTTGCAAAATAAGAAGTCACCCAGGAGGCCATGGAAGAGGATGCAGACGACAGCTGCTTGTGGGGAAGCAACATTAGAGCTTCTCCAGACATTCCTGTCAGACCACGAGCCATGCAATGACATTCATTTCCTTTTTGCAGCAGCAGCCCATCTGTTGTGTCAGGAAAAAGGCCGATTTTGAATCACCCACTGCTGCCTCAAACACTGTGGTGCTCCCCAAGGCCATGAAAGACCCACTTCATGCAGAGCCCCTGGAGGAGTGGAGAGCCCTGAGGTGTCACTGCTGCTCAGCAATGCCACTGCCTGTCAGGTGTCAGACTGGCAGAGATGATGCAAAACTTGCTTCTAGTCCCGTGATTAGGGAAGAAATGTGAGAAAATTGGATGGAAAGGTGAAAAAGGCTCAGGGGTGATCTTCTCACTCTCTACAACCACGTGAAAGGAGACTGTAGCCAGCTGAGGCTCGGCGTCTTCTCCCAGGTAACAAGTGGCAGGACCAGAATAAATGGCTTCAAGTTGCATCAGAGTAGGTTTAGATTGGATATTAGGAGAAATTTATTCACTGAAATGGTGGTCAGGCATTGGAAGAGGGCAGCAGTGGAGTCACCACCCCTGGAAGTGTTTGAAAGGTGTCATGGGTTCGTGGTGAACACAGTGATGCTGCGTCAGTGGTTGGACCCAAAGATCTTAGAGGTCTTTTCCAGCCTTAATCATTCTCTGGTTCTATGAAAGCCAGGCAAGATCAGCTCCATTTTAACCTATTTTTTAAAGATAAGAGAATGTCTGATAAGGACAACACAGGGAGGGAGAAAATGGAGTTAAACAAACCAGTGTCGCTTATGATGTTCACAGCTGACAAGAAGCAGAGCTTGGAGCTGCCGCCCCCGTTGCTCACCATCAAGAAACTTTACCAGCATTTTAGCAAATCACCTAATCCATCATGCCCTGATGCTAACTGACGGGGACTGCATCCCCTCCTCAGGCTCATGGACACTTCAAATAAGTCAGAGCTGGACGACTCCAAGTGACACTTCCTTTCTCACTTTTTTTTTCTTTCTCCCTCATCACCAAGCAGATGATGTCAGTTGAGTTCTGCTCCAATTACTTTCAATTCTTCCTTACAGTATCATGTCTGATGTTCTTGTATTTTGACTCCTTTTCTTGTCCTGGCCTGGGTCTCATATGTATGTTTTAAAATGTCTAAACTTTGGAGACATGGACTTTTTCTCAGTTGAATGCCTTCTTGCACCCCTGCTGCCAGTGTTCATTGAGCACATCAGGCTGGGAACAGCCCTCAGCAGCCCTCTTGGACTTTGCAGAAGAATATCTACTAAACTGTGAATAACCAGCCACTGGGAGTCAAAAAGTAGAAATGATGGACTTAAATTACAACTTGAGATATAGACAGCCTGGGAAAAATTCCCAACAGACGGAATTCTTACAGGAAAAAAAGGACATAACTTGCAGTAGAATTTGAATTCAAACTGCCTGTGATGAAGGCAGAAGTGGCTGCAGTTGTGCTCTTTGGACGGCCTTGGGACCCCTCAGCTGAAGCTGGCACATGATGGGAGCCTGGAGCTGGGCAGAAATACTCACAGGAAGGTTTTCCAAGCAAGCCTTCCCTCGCACTGTGAGAAGCTGAGCAAGACCAAAATGTGCCCACAACATGTTTTATTTCATACAAACCTGACAGCAAGGGCTTCTGCTTTTTTCCCTCAGCAAATTCTAACCCTTCAAAGGAGTTCGTTCGGTCTCAGCTGGTGCTCACTGGGACTAAAGGTCCTGTACATCAGCTCCAATGCCAGTGAAAAGTGGCCCTTGAAAATTAATCAGGGCCAACCTGCATGGATCTTGTTTGCACCAAACAGCACAATTTTGGAACTAATTTTTAATTTCCTTTTGTATGTGGGCAAGCTGAAGTGGGCTGAATAACTCAACCAAGGTCACAAGACTTCAGTGGCAGAGGCTGAAGAGATCAGGGAGGACCATTCCCTGACATCTGGGCTCACTCTTTAAACCAGATGTTTTGTGTAGAGGAGGAACGCTCTAAAGACCCTGTGGAGGTACTGCCCTGCTGGTGGTTCCCAGAACATCGCTTTCCTCTCACTATCTTACCCTCCCCATTCTTTTCAAGTAAGAACTTAATTTTGCATTCAAGAATTTAGCCTAAAATGTTCAGCTTTATTGTCTCCCTGATGGTTTCCCATACTCAGAGGGTTAACAGGAGTCTCTTCAGTGTATAACAACAACAGGTCAAGGAACCACTAAAAAAAAAGCCAACATAAACCTTTTTGCCTGAAAGAATCCCTTTTCCACTGCTCTCAGTGGAAACAAACACAGACCTCTTGCTGTTGCTTAAGGCACGTGCCTGGAGAAAAGAAGGTGTCACTGGCTCCAGGCTTTGCATCAGTGAGTCCCATAAAGCTGGGAAGGTCCGGTGTGCCCTCACAGAGCTCACGACACGTAAACAGAGGGTCTGAATTGGAATGGAAAGGGCTCTGGAGGGACTTGCTGCCAGTCTCTGAGCCTTAACTTAAAATCTTAGCTGAAGAGCAGAATGAGCAGCTTCATTCTCCTTTGATAAACCTGTGAAACTCTTCTCCCACCTTGCAGGATGGGAGCAGCTCTGGTCCCTGCCATGGGAACATTTTTTCCCCCACTTCCTTCCCTGTGTGTCACTCGATTGTCCTGTCTGCCTGACTGCTTAGAAGTCTTTTCCAACCTAAATAATTCCAGGGTTCTGTGAAGGGCTGGGTTTGAAGTCAGGTGCAAACTGACATGCACAGGCACCTGAAGCTCTGCTGTTTTCATTGTTCCATCTTTTTTTTTTTGGTGTGTTGAGCCTCTTATCAATCTTGGCATAAGAGGGAATAACACTTTTTAATCTTCTTTAATGAAAGCTTTGTCCTGGAAGAATGCATTTTCTATCAACCCAGGCATCTGCAAACCTGCAAGAGAAAAGAATGGCATTTCAATTTCCAGAAGTTATTGGCCCAAAACTTTGATCTGATTCTCACAACTGAACTGCTCATTCAAGGCACACTGCATCTTTGTCTTACCATTCTCTGTATTGGCATCAGATGTGCAGACAGGACTGGTTTTTTTTTAGAAAAATGGCCTGAAACAGCAAGGCAGCCCTGGGGATGTTATTTCATTTCAAAATTGCAAATCAGAGTCTCTGTCATATGTCACTGCTTGTCATGGGACAGCACTGCCAGCCCTGTCCTGGACTGACTCAGGAGCCTGTCCCTGCAGACCTGGGAGAGGATGTGGGGGAAGGAGGGTCTGGTTTGTCCAGAGAAGGCCACTCCACTCCTGCAATTTCAGCTCCTTCAAAAGGTAGTTTCTGGTAACCTTTTGGGTGCCCCTGCAATAGGCTGGCATTGTTGCCCAGAACTGTTCCCACTTTTCAGATGATTACCTCCCAGTGGTTCTCAGATTCCAACTGTTCATCTCATGCATAATGTATTTCATTTCAAGCCTTTCATCTGTGCATAAGTTTTCCATCTATTTCCACCCTGGTCTCAGATACTCATTTACCTGAAAAGCAGGAAAAGTTTTACTTTTTCCCACTTCTTTCTGGAGTCTAATTCCTCTCAAACACTTCTTGCCAGCTCCAGCTTTTGTGCCACCAAAATTCTGCTTCGGGGGATGAGGTTCACATCCATCCTCTTGTTGCTGACTTTTGGGGACATTTTCTTTCCAGCAGCATCTGTGCTGGCTGCAAAGCCCACTGCCTGCAGCTACTCCCTGTTCCCCGCTGTGGGTGATGTATCAGCTGCATTCCTGGGATCACTCCCTCACCCACGTCACCCACAGGGAGCCAGCTTAGCTCATGCTCACCCACTCCTTGTAGCCAAACTGACTCCAGGGGCTCTCACAATAAGGAGAAGCTGGTTACAAGCACCAGAAGACGACATCACAAGGCCTGCAGTGTCTCTTCAGTTAGGCCAGCAAAACCATCACACCTCATAGAATCACAGAATGGTTTGGGTTGGAAGGGACCTTACAGATCATCTGGTTCCAAACGCCCTGCCGTGGGCAGGGACACCTTCCACTAGAGCAGGTGACACTACAGCGTTGTTTTGGTTTTGTTTTGTTGGGGTTTTTTTAAAATTTAAACGTTTCGGTTACAACTTCCATTCTAAAATGAAGCCTTTATCTTCAGACAGGGGCCTTAAAACCAGACACAGCTCACGCAGCAAGTAGATGCTTGGTGAAGGAATCCTCTGCTGCCTTGGGATCACTGATGGAAACTGCAGGACATACAGACTTCTCCAGGAGTTGTGCCTGGGCCCATGTTAAACGCCCACAACTCCCTGTGCTCTCTTCACAGGCACCTGATGAGCAGGGACAAGTCATGGAGGTGGTTTGGCGTCACAGTGAGAGCCGGTTCAGAGGAACCAGCCTTCAAAGCAGGAATGCAGAGCTCAGCAGTCAAACATTCAGCAGTATCTGGATGCCACTTCTTTTCCAAATCCTTTCAGATGCAGCCTAAGGGTTTAGTATTGACTTTAAAAGCCGGGGGGCCCTGATTCAACAAAAACAGCTAAGCACTTAATAACATTAAGCACGTGCTCAAGTCTCTTCCTATTCAACCAAGCACTTAAGCACATAGTTTACCCCTCTTAGATGGCCCAGAACCAAAACATTAAATTCTCAGAATTTCTTCAGTCTTAAATTTTGGAGGAGGGACAGGAATTTGAACCTTGATCCGTGTTTTGCAAAGGGTCCCTATTTGCACATGAGTCAGACTCCAGCCCCAGAACTACACACCCAAGCGCTGGCACATTCAAACTTTGGATTGGGATCTGAATTTTTCAGCTTGCACCTCACTCTGATCTGTGCTTGAGTTCATGAAAGAGGTTGGACTGCAGGCAGGGGGCTGTTAAACCACGTTTCTTTGCAAGGTTTATGCTGATGATGCTTTCCCCAGCTCCACCTAACTGCAGTGCAAAGCTGGGGCACCACCTCAGTGTTCAGTGGGCGGATGCTCAGCCCGAGAGGGTGCAGGATTTGCAAATTTGACTGCTCCTCCAAAAACTGAAAGCCTCTGCAGCACAACGCCCAGAACTGTGTGAAATCCTCAGGTTTGGTTATTATCCAAAGGCCACATAGCATCCACTTAGTGGCTGCAGGGGGAAAGTGCAAAGGGAGCGAGCCTGGCGTGCGCTGAGCCCACGGGGGGATGCAGCAGAGGAAAGGGCTGACAGCCAAGACAGAGATCCTCCATCTTCCTCCAAGCTGTTGTCTCAAGCTTTCAGCAGACTGAAGCAAACATCACCACGTTGCCTCGTGTACATTTCCAAATGTCACTGCTTCCTCCAATACTTCCTTTTCTTCTTTTTTCCCGGGTTGGTTTTTTTTATTATTATTAATTTTAATTTGCTTCTAACAAAAGCTGAGATCCTCCAGAGCAGAGCAGCAGGCATCAGGAAAAGTAGCAAACAAATAAATCAAACCAAAAACATCTGGGCCACGTGGCCCAATCCAAGCCTGCTTCCCTTCTCACACCAGTGCCAGGCACATCTCAGTGTGTGGAGCATAACTCTTCTCCTCTCTTGCTTTGACAAGGGAACTTCAGGGCTGCTGGCAGGGCAGAATGGAGCTATGAAATAAAAGGCCAGGCTTGTTCCAGGGAGACTGAAAACAAATAAGACTGCCAGTTGTCTGGAGCAGGGGAAGCGGGATTCAGATGTCTGAGGCAGCAGGAGGAGTTGGGAGCCCCTCCATAGGAATTACCAATGGCCTGGAGGGGGAAGAAAATGAACCTGGTTAAAAACAAAAGGCAGAATTCAAATAGTTGCACCTTGGGCCTGCCAGTAAGAGCATCACTGGAGGATTTGCTTATTAAGTGGCTGCCAGAAGACAAGAGGAGGAAGGAGCATCCAGGGGCTATAGGGCCCATGAGGAGCTGTCGCTTTGAGCAACAAAAGGCCCAGGGAACCAGCGGGCCTTTCCTTGCTGGTCATGATACTGAAATCAGCCAGAAAACAAACTTTCTAACACAATTTGAAGTATTAGAAAGCATGCATTCTTTATTCTCAGCACGCTGGACACCCAGAGGATATTTCCTCTAATCAGGTGTGTCATGGAACTTTACAACAGGGTATTTATTCCATCATGGTCATACATATTCACTACAATGTATTTCCTAGCTAATACATAAACATCACTTTCCTAGAAGTAATTTGCATGCACCCACCTCCTATGGGAAGTCCTCTTATGGTCCTAGAGGGTCGTCTAGAGGAGTCTCTGGTGGTGGTACTCACTGAGTGTCCCAAGTGTGCCTTGAACTTCTCCTAGGGCATGTGCTGCTGCTTCTTGTTACCTGGCTTTGGCACAAAAGCCACCATACTTCTCTTTATCTGTTTATCTGCTGGTTCCAGCTACGTTTAGCATCCTGTGTGTCTACCTTTACATTCTTTAATCTATTTTGCTAGCTAGTCTTTAAGCTCTATTTAGCAGCTTCAAGGGGAACTGAAAATTCCTCTGTTGTCAGTCACGACAGCAGCAACACCAGGAAAGCCAAGCTGGAGGGATCAGCTCCCTCAGGCTTCCCCACACCCCTGCTGGGGATGAATAGACACCCAGAATTCTGCAGGTATATCCATGCTCTGGTACTTCCCAGACAGCTAGACCCAGAGGGAAGCTGGCACAAAGACTGCCAAGGAGACCAGTAATGAGGAGAGGCAGGAATGACAACTGCCTTGGGCAACACCTTGCCTCAAACTTGCCCTGAGAATGTGCTCTCCACTGTACCTCCTCTGCTCAAAAGCAGGTGGGTTAGAGACACCCAGCACGCACTGGAGACACCGAGCATCCTTCATTCCAGAGGCAGATGAAGAGTGAAGGCCCCAAGTGGGAAGCAGGGGTGGGGAGACCTGCCTGAGCTGAGGCACAGAGACGAGAGCAGAGCTGGCACACGCACACGGGTCTGACCAGTCACCATCTGGCGCTGCTGCCACAAAACCAGGCTCCTTCACACTCCCGGACGACACAGTGAAACAAGGATTACTCCTGGGAAGGAGCAGACTTGGAAAGCAGTAATAGAAAAGTGGAAATAAGTCAGCCAGCAGCTCGTGGCAGCCCAGCAGCGCTGTGAGAGCCTGTCACACGGGGCTGGGCTCTGTGGGGCTGTCAGGCTCTGCCTCTCTGCCTTTGAGGTGGCGAAGCCGAGGCGTGCTGGTCCCACAGATGTTTTCCCAGCTTTGCAAATGGATGACATCCTGGAACAACAAGCTCTCAAAATCACCCCACTGCCCTGCAAAGAGACATCTTGCACTGCTGTGGTGAGGCAAGAGCTTTACTTTCCCTGGACTTGGAGGCACCAAGCACAGAAGGCCACAGAGCTGGGAAGGACCGGGTGGCAAGTGTTGGTACAATAACAAGGGTTTGGCTCCTGGGTGTCACTCTGGAGGCCATTCCCTGTCCTCTCTCAGCCTCTTTGAAGCTAGAGCAAGATAAAAGGAACAGGCGCTCCAGGGAAGTGTCACAGCACCCAGTCTGCCAGAGTTCAAGCAGTGTTTGGACAACACTCTCAGGCACATGGTGGGATTCTTGGGGTTGTCCTGTGCAGGGCCAGGGCTCGATGATCCTTGTGGGGTCCATTTTAAGTTAGGATATTCTGTGATTCTATGAAAAGATGGGGAGAGGCTGGACCAAGCCCAAGAGCCACATCCAGACTCCAGGGTACTGATCGGATTGTGCTGCTCCGGTCGGACCTTCCCCACCTCTCCCCGGATCCCAGGTCACGTCCAGGTGAGTGCACTAACCCCCAGTGTGGGTGTAACCCTGGATTTACCACAGCAGGGGTTTTGCCAGCACTTCCAGCTTAGTGCACAAAGCCCTGGTGATCCACACGGGATTAACCAAGAAGCAGGGGAAAGCTCCAAAGGCTGTTACCTTCTTGTGCCTTTCTCAGCAGCTTACCCAGGCAACTTTTTAACTAAAGTGATCAAAACCATCTTTCCTTCTTTTTCCCTAGTGCATACACTGACTTATTTTCTATGCCACAAGTACACTGGGAACCTGCAGCTCGGGGAGAGCATAGCATGGCTGCAGCAGCAACCCTAGGAGAGTTATTGGGGCAGCCAGCTCTTGGTTTCCCTGGTCACCCTCTGAGGATTTACGGCCCCTGTGCACTGAGAATGAACAAAGACCTGCTGTTCCTCATCAGAGACCTTATGATTCTGTCCGTGGGGAGGAGGCTTCCAGCCTAGATAACCTTTGTCAGGAGAAATAGCCATTCCTGGATGTAACAGGAGAGATAGGCAGGAAGAAAAGCATCCACAGTGCTCTGGGAAATCTCAGAAAACGAAGCTGGGAGTTTGCATTATTTGTGAGGGTGGAGAGGAAAGGTTAGTCATGGGGCAGCAGGAGCAGGAAAGGAGGCTGGTAGCAAAGTTTGTTCATGTAAATTTGGCTTCTGGGCCAATTTTCTCTTGAATGTGATGCAATTGCTCCCACAGGATTCAAGTTCCATCCTCTTCTTCTATCCCCAGAGCACAGGGTGCTTTGAGACCTGCACCAGTAGCTCCTGTTTTGAGTGGGCTACACTCTGTGAGATACAGCTATGAGGCACCCACGGGCCGTTTCTGGAGAACAAGGGCTGATAAACTTTCAAAGGATTCTCTGGAGCCCGTGCACTTTGCCCTTCCATCTGTGCAGGGGCTCTGATCTCCCTGTAACCAGGAGCACTCCCAGCAATACTTCTGGCAGACATGGCCTCAGAGCTGTGATCTCTGTGGTTTTCCTCTCAGCTTGTCCTAAGTGACTGGCATGAGACTTGCACTCAGCCAGTCCCTCATCCTGCTAATGGATCTGGCCATGAATCCCACGCAGCTGTTTACTGTACCCTTTGTGTTGGAGTCATCGTGATGGAGAAAGCAGGGTAAACAGTCATTACCACACAGATTTCAAAGAGCACTGCACCTGTGCCTTGCTTTCTGCTTTGTTTGGTGACATCTTCACAGGATAAAGTGGAGTTTTTTGCCTTAACCCTTAAATTAAGAGGAGAAGTATGAGTTTGTTGTGATAGTAATTGTCATATGCATAAAACCCAACAACAACAACAACAACAAAAAAAAGAGACAAAAAAATCCCAAATAAACAGTAACACAATTCCCTGGCACTGAAGATGATGCATCTCAGCAAGTGGCTTCCTGGAGGAATACATCCACAAAGGATTAAACTCCCATTTTAATTAGAGGGAATCTCTGAGAAAACCTTTTCCGCAAAGGAAGCAAAAAGGCAGCGCTGACACGTCTAATGCATATATTAACACTAAAGACATGGAAATTAATTGGATTTATTACTTGTCACAGCTGCAAAGATGGCTTGTTTCTAAGTTTATTTTACAGAAAGTGGCGGGAGGAGTGGGATTTAATAGTCAGCTCAGTTAAGCTAATGAGCCAAAACTAATGTTCTCTTCTTGTTTAGAGAGGCCCCAGCTCAGTGGAGCACCTGAGCACGTGTGTGGCTCTCACCGTGGTGCCCAAGGGACGCTTGGCATCTGCTGGAGCGTTTGCTGATGAGTAGGATGTGTACAGATGCTTTAGGTCTGGCAGGGAGAGAAAGCATCTTTCCCAATGGCAGTCAAAATCAATGGGATGATCAGTTGGGATCATCCCATGGTATCATTTATGTCCAGAAGAAAGGAAATTCCAGAGAGAAAAAGACAATGGGAAATTTCAGTGTCAAATTTTTTTCCCCCCTCCCAGCTTAGTATTCTGCTAATTAACAAGCCCAACCATCTTTCCAAGGGGTTTGATCCATTCCAAAAGAAAGCCTTGGGATAAGCTCCAGCAGGTAGGACACGGAGACAGGAAGCAGGAGCTCAGCTGCAGCTCAGCATCAGCACCAGTGTCCCTAAATCTCAGCCTCCCTCATTTTTTCTAGGCTGCCTCTCTTGAAAAGATGCTAAAAAGGTTCCTAAAGGAGATTTCAGAGATCCCCGCTTTCCTATAGATGAAGAAAAACAGAAGGTTTTTGATGGGAAAACTGAGCATGGAAGTGGCAAGATGAGTGTTATTTGCAAAGCACTTACCTCACCCCTCCATGAGAGGATTTGGAGGATTTTGGTAGCTTCCTTCCCAAATTAGAAACCAATTTTCTGAGGCAAAGACAGGCTGCCTTGGGCAGGGAGGTGTTAAACTAACAACAAAAGGGAAAGGTGCAAAGAGGGAACAAATGGAAACTCATTTAGCACATAATGAAGGTGCTGAGAACAAAATTAATCAAAGCAAAGAAGGAAGTGGAGAGAAATGCTTTCATCACCTATTCACCAAAGGTAGGTCCTGGCTAATAAACAGGAATCTCTGTTGTACAAGCAAAAATTTAGCCTAGCTGGAAAGATGGAAACCTGGTGGGAAGCTCATTGGAGTGTTAAAATCATGGCTTTTAAGAAGGCTGAAGTGGGGATAAGACAGAGACCTGTTAGAAATGGGATCATGAGCATCCAGGTCATTGGACTCAGTAGTAAGTGAATCTGAAAATTGATGGCTCAATCATCTAAAATAGAAAGTACAAAATAGACCAACCAGTGTCTGCAGTGGAGCACAAAATCAAACCTGTGAACCATCTGAACATCCCCCTGAGCAGCTGCCAAAGGCAAGGAGGGGAAAAGGACCAGATTGTCACAGGGAAACTTCAAATGGAGCAAATTCTGCAGGAAAGCTGCCTCCAGCACAGAGACAGGCACTGTGTTTGTAAAAGATGATGGTGATTATTTGCTATCTCAAAAGAACTCACACATCCAACAGGGGAGAAGTGTGTATCAGGTCTTTTTTCTTGGCAGATACAGAGAATTTGATCACAGCACTGAAAACATACAGTAGCTTAGGTAGGAAGTGATTGCCACTCAAAAACATTTGTTATGTGCAGATGGAATAAAATCAAACCCAGTCAGACATTGCCTTGCTGTTCTCTCAGGCTGCTGTTACCAACCTGAAAATAATCATGAGCCAAATCAGTTCAGAGAAAGAATTTAAACAGATTAAAAAAACCCAAACAAAAAAACCCCAAGAATGATAATTGGGGAATATTGAAGAGCATTTCTCTATACTGACCAAAAGCCACAATCTGACAACAGAGAGACTATTCCAGTGGCTAAAACAACACCCCTTCTTCATCAAGAGGAAAACAGAAATATCCTTTATGAAACAAATGGGGCACAGAGACACCGAAGGCAGTGAGTACAAATCTGAAGGTAGGATCTATGGATCATCCATATGGGAAAAAACCGGGTAGGAGACAGCCAAGAGAATTAGGGCAATTGCAGCAATTTTTTTTTTAAAGTACAGGGAAACTTCTTGTTTTCCTTGTGGGGGGCAATAGCCCTGCAGAAAAGGCAGCAGTGAAAAAGCAGCAATTTTGGTGTGTGTCCTTTGAAAACAGCCAGAGGGTGAGGTGACATCACACGGGGCTGATGACAGACTTTTCCCCCCAGTGGGAAGTAGGGTGATCATTAGACAGAGGTTAGATATTTTTAAATAAAGGGGTGTACAACCTGCAGCAAGGCAGAACTGTCTATGCTGTGCTTTTGCCTTCCAATTTCCCATTGATGCTTTGTTAGCAGAAGCAACTCTGGGAATTTTCATGCAGAGGAATGGCCAAAAAATGTGTTAGGTAACACTGGGTAACAACAACATGGGTGCAATACCTAAAACACTGGGAGTAGCCTTACAGTAAATCTCTCCCCCATCTGCACTGCAGTTATGAGCCAGTTGTACCATTGGCAAACAGATCTTTCCTGTCCTCCTCAAGAGCAGTGGGGTTGGCTTCCTGGATCCCGGAGATTAAATCTCAGGAGGAGCCTGTGCTGTTGTTGCTGGACACTGCCCTTGGAGCAGCAAGAAGGACCAGGGCACTGGGTGGGACAGGATCTTGCTGACACTCCCTTACAGCTCCTGAGTTTGGGACTCACTGTGGGATCAAGAGTTTGCCTTTCCAGCCAGACACTCCCAAACCCACTTCATCTGGGTTTGTTAACAGATTGTTTATTGCCAATCCGGTTTAGAAACACCATATAAAGAATGCTCAGCCTCTTCCCTGCTATTTAGCAGAGCTGCAGCCCTTTAGGGAGCTCCCAAAACATCCTCAGAGTTGCTGGAAAGGCAGAGTTAATCACTGAAACCTTTTACTCATGGAGGCAGATTCAGAGTGAGCCCAGGGCAGCTCAGTGAGCACATGGCCAGGCTTACTCTGCTCTCTGTCTCCCTGACAGGGCCCATGCCAACTCCCTTCCCAAGAGGGGATGGCAGATCCTCTTTTCAAGACAGGGAACTGATGTTTCATGGCACTGCTGTGGATGGTGGCTGTTCTGCTGTTGACTCACAAAGCTGTTCCCATTTCCACTGCAGCTGCACGGAAATCAGCCCACCTAAACACATCCCATGGGCCACTGTTGGCTCAGCAGTCAGTGGCTGAGCTGCCCCACTCATGGCACATGTGGAGAGGCATCACCAGTTGGTATCTTCAGCTTCCAGTGCCTTAAAAAAGAAGGAAATCCACGGAGGGAGGCAAAGATCTGCTGTATTTGTGCAGCCGTGGTGAGACAAGTCCCTAAGCAATGTCCACACACACCCACCTCCACTTTGCCAGAAAACGCCTGTTACACCACTCAAAAAACCCCTCCGTTATTGACTGTTAATGAAAGCCTTCTCCCGAGAGGTGGGAAGGAGCAGGAAAGCTGACGAGCCCAACCCAGCTCACCAGAGCCAGAGGTGGGGAGTGCAGTGCCAAGCGGCGATTGATGCAACATGAGCAGCCCTGAGCCAGCAAACAGGAGAGACCTGGGGTGGTGAAGGAGAAGTCTAAATCCCTTCAGTGCATAGCCAGGGCCTGAAAAAAAACTTCAGGACAAAAACTGAAGAGTAAAGCCTGAGTCCATCATGAACCCACCATAAAGAGGCCACCACGGACCCCACCACACTCCTGGTGCTGCTGGCTGTGGCCATCAGCCCTTATTACCCCAGAATGTTATCTAGCAAGGGAACGAGTCAATGGAATAACATCCTCCAGATTCATTACTGTCAGCTCACTCAGAATTATGTGTATTAATGACCAGATTATATCTGTTGATATAATACAAATTACCATAGAGCGACTGCAGGCATTGAAACGCTCCTTGTCTGTTTGACACACATAAATAATGGAGGAGCTCACGCTGCATTTGGTACACATGACTAACCTTTTATCCCTGGCACCCCAGTGCAGGCTGGAGAGACGACTCGTGTTTCCAATTCCTCGCTCCAGCTGTCATTAACCTCGCAAAGCGTTGGCGAATCGGCAGCTAATTGATGTCCTTGTTGGACATTATTTTATTAGTCAGGCCTGGTGAGCATCAAGTGGAATTTTAATGCCCTTCTATCCTTGGCTCCACGTGGCCCTAAGTGTTAAGGCTTGTAAATAATTAACTGCACTCCAAGAGTTTTAGGAAGGGGCGAATAAGTTGTCCTGGGGGTTTGGGCTGCTCGAGCCCTCCCTGGTGTTGTGGCCAGTGTAAGTTCCTGGCAGAGATGAGCTGAGCTCTCCGTGGGGTCAAAGGAGCAACCCAGACCTCAGTCCCCCAATGGTGGTGGTTCATAGGGTGGTTTATCAACCCACGTCTGGGTGTGGATGGTCCTCTGGGAAGCTGCCATGGGGAAAAGGGAGAAGCGGGAATAGCCTTGGGAGAAGGTTCAAATGGAGGTTCAGTGGATAAAGCTGTGCCACGCTGCCTGGTGCTTGTTGCTGCACCAAAAATCCATCACTGCATCGAGCTGTCCCCGACATGTGGTGAGGAATAAAGGATTTCCACAGCCTACTGTGAGCTTCTGGCTTGTCTGAAAGCCCACGTGCCGGGTCACGGAGGGGTTGGGGCTCCGGGGCCGCGTCACTCACGGGCTGGGCACCGAGCAGCAGCCCCAGCTGGGGACACGGGGCAGGGTCAGACCCCTCTGGGAGCATGGGCAGGGAGGTTTTGCTGTGACAGCCTGCATGCAGAGCGTGCTGCTTCATAAATACTGGCCTTTTTGCTTCTGCTTTTTGCTTTGAAACTGGATAAATGACCTGAAAATGAGAACAGGTTTGTAAACCAGGGATAAAGGGTATTTAAAATGAAACATTGGGAATTATTTCCTTTTTAAAATTTCATCAAATTTTTTTTTCTTTATGATTTTTAACAGCATTGGGAAGTTTACCCTATACCCAGACCTCCTGAGCTCACTGCTGGTGGATGTCCAGTGCACCATTCCCCGCTGATCCCTTGGGATTTGTCTCCTTCCTTTCCCTCCTCTACCCATTACTCTGTA
This sequence comes from Atrichornis clamosus, assembly GCA_013400975.1. NCBI lineage: Eukaryota > Metazoa > Chordata > Aves > Passeriformes > Menuridae > Atrichornis > Atrichornis clamosus. The sequence goes on from WBMZ01008293.1 coordinate 19,124, forward strand.
ACCCCTCTGGGACAGGAATTGTCTCTTCCTACCTGAGTACTCTGCATTTGTTCTCAAACAGAGCCCCTGGGGCAATGGCATGATGCAAAAAATAAATAATTTAAAATAAAACCTTTATCAATCTCATGAGATCCCTTCTCCAGCCCTGCTTAGGTACTGCACGGGCTTTTCCAGGAGCTGAGTAAAAATGAACAGGGAACTTGGGCACACCAGGCTATTCATACATTAGGCAATAATTATAATGTATATTAACTGCCTGGGTGTTGAAAGAATCCCAGCATGAGATTGCTTCCCTAATAGGAGACAGGAGTGATAAAAGACAGTAATAGATTGCCTTTCAGATGTGGAATTAAAAGCAGCAGCTCATTAGATTATTTTTTTTTCACAGCCTCTAATCGCAAGTAGTTTCTTTTCAAGTCAGATTTCCATTTCCAAGGCTAAGCTCTGCAACACAAACAGAAATTAAAGAGGATGGGGGGTCCTATTCTGACCTCTCCAGGATCACAGGAAGGGAGAGTAACTGGTTCAGCTCAGCAGTGCTGCCCAGCCCACCTAGGCAGCCTTCTGAAGAGACTATCATCAAAAGATCAGGATTTGGCAGGTTTTTTTTTCCTTTTTTTTTGCTTTAAAAGCTAGCTGCAGCCCCTAAATTTCCTTTTTTATGAGATAGCCTAGAAGATAAAGCTTTTGAATTAGAACAATCAAACAAAAAATTAAGTTACTTCAAAGCAGTGGTGTAGATTCTTAAAAAACTGACATTTCCACTTACGGATCCAGTTTGTCTCTAGCAAGGAATGCTTTCCAGACAACTTTGGCTGCTGTTTTTAAAAGAAATGTATAGAAAGTAGGAGACGAAAGAGAAGGATTTTTGCTGAGCTGGGAAGCACAGTAAATAACATTCATTAGGTTCTCCCAGACAGTTTTAATGACTCAGAGTTTTAAATTGTTCATTCAACATCTTTACAGGCCAAAATATAGTAAGGTTTCAAACTCAAACCCTTTGGCAGGAGCTGTATAATCCATAAAACATTTTAAGAGCAGGGATACAGGAGGAGAGTCAAAAAAGTACAAAATTAGGCCGGGAATGATGTTGCTGCTCAAATTTCATCTAAATCAGCAGCAAAGTCTGATTTTGTCTGTATTGATGGCACCTAAAAATAAAGGAGTGCAGAGCACCTCTGTCTTCCCACTCCCAGAGCCAGGACAGGCACGACCACTTGCACTTTTTGGCTGCCAGGTATGGATTAACCAGGTTTCACTGCCCGCATTTTTAGTAGCCGAGCTCTTAAACACAGATGGAGACTTGGATCCAGCAGCACAAAGGCTGCATTTTTTTCCACTGTGCTGTCCCCTTACCCTGGATGGGAAATGAACTCTTCAGCAGATGAGGGTTTACACAAGATTCACGCAGGAAGCCAGGCCTGGGGTTTAGGGCTAGCTTAAGGCTCCCAAGTGGCATGATCTGTGTCACGTGGGAGCAATCCCACTGTGTCCTCTCTAGTGGGGTGCCAACACTGCTAGTCCTGCCAAGCAGGGGAGCTTGGGCAGCTGGGACTTGTCTGTGCCCTAGGATGCTGGGGGCGTTGAAGGCAAATCCCTGCAGCTTGGTCACAGCTCTCCTCAAGGAGCACGAGGATGCAGGGAGTGCCTGGGAGCTTTTCTGGAGCCAAGGGGCTGGTTTTGGGTGCATCCCCATGGGGGATAGTCACAGCCACCTGCTGGAAGTCCTTCCCCTTGCCCAGTCGCTAGGTTGGGGCTGCCCTCAGAATGCTCTGGTGCCAGTTCAAGGGTGTTTTGAGGCTGGTTTAGTGCCTGAAGGGGGAGAAACGTGAAGCCCAGAGCCCAGCAGGGCCATCACCCGCAGGAGCCCCGCCAGGCTGATGGGAGATGTGAGCTCACATGGTGCAGACCTTGCAGCAGCAGCAGGTGGGGACATGGACTAGGTGGCACCAGCTGAGCCACAAGCCAGAGCCCCCCAGACCGATCCACAGTGTCCCAGCCAACCTGCAGCAATCCCTGGATCCCAGTGCTGGAGGGAGAGAGACCTGGTGCACCGAGCGGGGCTGTTCCCGGAGAAGGAATTGCTCCCGCTAACCCAACTGCAGCACCTGGCAGGGAAGGAACAGGGAGAGAGCAGGATCTGGCCTGCGAGGGTTGGAGCAATTGTGGCAGGGCATTAAAGGCAGCACTGGTTAGCCCAGGAGTTGTTTACAGGGACACACACATACAAGGGGCAGGGTTCCTCAGAAAAACACCCTGTGGAGCAGATTTTAAGGAAAGCCTCCAGCATTTTGGGAACTGGAGAAAGCAGGGGGGCTGCAGAGACACCAACTCATCTGGATTGGCTGAAGCTGAGATGATTTTTGTCATTTTGAAAGCCCTTGGGGTGAGCACAGTCAGGGCCCCAGACCCCACCTGCAGTGGTGTGAATCAGGAGTGGACTCACTGCCATGCATCCACAGTGGCAGGGTTCACCCAGAGGTGACGAGAAGCAGGGAAGATGCTGTTCTGTATGTTGGTTTGACAAACACAGTGTTGTGGTTCAGGAGACATCCAGGAGAGCCCTGCGAGGGGAAGGAAGAGAACCCGCAGGATTTCCCGTTTATCAGCCGTAACCAGCTCCTCCTTCGCCGCTGTCGGACAAGGAAGAGTCTGCAGGGAGGTGCTGTGGTCTGGGCAGGAAAGGGATTTCATCCCTATCACCCCACACCGTGGCACATCAGGCCCTGCCGATGGTTTCCCTGCATCAGACGGGCTTTGCCTGGATCAGGTTTGCAGCTGGGTGCATTTCATGGCAGCAGCACCAGATTATCCAATGCTCACCAGCTGGATATTGAACCTGGAGTCAAAACCAAGAGCCCACAAATCCAGAGCCACTTGCCACTCTCCAGCCTGGCTCTGCTCCCCAGCTCCATTTGTTCCTCCAGAGACAAAAGGTTCAAGCTCTGTGACTGGTTACTGCACAGAAATAGGATCAGGACCTTAAAGTAGCCATTAACCCCCCCTCCAAAAAGTCTTCATGGGTTAATTTTTGTTGCTCAATATTCTCCCCCTGCTCCCCCTTCCTGCCAGTATCCTATTGCATGGGGAGCTTGAGCACAAAAAAATGCGCAGCTGAAAATGAAGCATCTCCCCGAGAAAACCGGGAAACCAACCCAGTAGTGAGCCTTTCCCTGCACTGCTCCATGTGCTAAATCCATTGGAGATGAGCTATTCAGTCCAAGGAACCCCAGGACTTCCCACTCTCTCTCTCTTTTATGATTACCCAACCCCTCTACAAGCAGGCAATAAAATCCTGCAGCCGCATCAACAAAATTAGATCAATTCCATGGCTACACTTCCCCTTTAAACCTTATCAAATTACTCCTCATCCTAAGGATCCTGGGGAATAGCTCTTTATGGGGAGAGCACAAAATCAAATTAAAGATTCATTCAAATTAAAAGGTCCAATTTTAAAAGAGGCAGGGCCAGGCTAGAAGGAGCTGAGGTAAGTATTTTTTAATGAGCTCAGTGGCAGGAATATCTTTAATAATAGATCTGATGGGGGGACCCTGGAACCCAGCAGCACATGAGGCATTTCCCCACACACTGGGATAAACCAAATGGCACAGGTGTCCCCTGCACTGGTGTTGGGAATGCTTCCTCTGAGCCCCAGATTAAATTTTGGTGACCAGAAGAAAAATGCAGCAACAGTCTTATGGACAGGCTGAACCAATAGCACAGGGGAGAAAGCACCTAAAAAAAAAAAAAGGAAGATAAGAGTTAGGAAAGAAAATTAATCATTCTACAGTAGGATGAGACTCCTGTTAACTTGGCTGTGATCCTGCCTGGTCCTGATTTGAAAACAAACTCAGCAAGAGAATCATGGAATCATGGAATTGTTAGGGTTCGAAGGGACCTCAAAGGCCATCTTGTTCCAATTCCCTCTGCCATGGGCAGGGATACCTTCCACTAGACCAGGTTGCTCTAAGGCCTGTCCAACATGGTCTTGAACACTTCCAGGGATGGGGCATCCACAGCTTCTCTGAGCAACCTCTCCAGGGCCTCACCACTCTTCAGAGTCAAGGATTTCTTCCTAATTCCTAATCTAAACTTACTCTCTTTGAGTTTAAAGTCATGTCCCCTTGTCCTGTCACCCCATGCCCTTGCCAAAAGTCCCGCTCCAGATCTCTTGGAGCCCCTTTAGGCACTGGAAGGGGCTCTAAGGTCATCCTGGAGCCTTCTCTTCTCCAAACTGAACAACCCCACCTCTCTCAACCTGTCTCCAAAGCAGAGGTGCTCCAGTCCTCGGAGCATCTTTGCTCCATTAGGTCCATGTCCTTCTGTCTGGGGCCTCAGAGCTGGATGCAGCACTCAAGGCATTTTCTTAGCTTAAATCACCCATCCACATCCACGGCTCAACTTTCCCATTCCCAGGACAGAAATGCTGGGCTCCAGTTTTTCTGCTATTCATAAGGTGGTGTTGAAATTCCACTGCTCCAGGTCGGGGCTCTTCCCAAACCTTGCCTGTTTTCAAATGGGTTGTCACATGGTTCACTGTAAAATGCTTGTACCATGATCTGTGTTGGGGTTTGTGAGTGCCAGGATGTGGTGCCTCAGTGGAGATGCTGCTTCCAGCAGCAGGAAAGCCTTCCAAGGCAGCAGAGAAATTGAAGACCTTCAACCTGACTTTGAAATGCCTTCCAATTTGGGGTAAGGGAGGGAGAAGTTTGAGGGGGGGTGGTGATGTGGGACTGTGCCCTTGGATAGTCTTAGACAGTCTCAGGGCAGCACCTATATATAGATATGCATATAAATACAGCTATACATATGTATATGTGTGACACATTGCAATCAGTCTGTCTGCAGCTGCTGACAGGGCCAGTCTACTTCTTCCCTGGCAGGGAAAAATGAGCCAGACTCTGCTGAGAAAAGGGAGGAGGGGACTGAAGTCATCTCAGAAAATTGAGGTTAAAAAAAGGACTGATCTGCAGCTGGAGGTGGTGGGGCACAAGTTGCTTTTCTCTTTGTTTTCCTCCTGTTTCCCCACCTGCCTCTGTGCCTGGCTGAGTTTTTTTCCTCTTCTTGCTGCCAACTTGCTTTTCCCGCAGCAATTCTCCAGTGTCTGGGAACCTCCTGGAAAGCCTCTGTGTGGTGGGGCAGGAGGGTGATGAGTTTGATGGTACTGCCTGCAAAGCCAGAGGGAGCCAGGAACGGAAAAAAAACCAGTTGCAGATTTTTCTTGAGCCTCAAAGCCCTCCCTCTCTTCCCTCCCACAACTGTTCCCATAAATCACACCTCTGGCTCACAGAGAGTGCCTGTCTCCTCTGGCTGCCCCTTCCTTGCTCCCTTGCTGGCCTGGAAAGATGGGATGAATCCCTCCCTCTTTCAGGATGCAATATTGGATGGTAAGTTTTGATGCAATTGACTGAAAAAAGCCTGGAGAGCTGGGAAGCATCCTCCAGGCAGGCTTGAGGCCACGGAGAAAGGCTCCCAAGTGCTTCAAAACAGGGCCCTGCTCCCTGCCTGAGTTAGAAACAAGGGGTTTGGTAATGTTTTTTTCTCAGGGGCTATTTCCCCACCTTGCCTTGCTCTGTGGTGTGGTCTGGCTGCTCTCAGAACTGGACAAGGAGGGGTTTTGAGGGGAGTGAGGGCTCACAGCTGGCAGAGGGGCTGTGAGGCTGCTGGGGTGCTCACTCCTGACATGGGGCAAGGAGAGGTGTCACCCCCCCAGCCCTGGCTCTCAGCTCAGAGCCCCATCAGCAGGAATTTAAACTGAATTCATCATTCAAAACTTGTGTTTTCCTTGCAATGGAAGCATTTCTGCTTTTTTTTTTTTTTTTTTTTAAAGATACAAAGGCAGGTAGTGAAAGGAAAAGGGCTCTAAACTAATTCTGAATCCCTCGGGAGGGCTGGGTCTCAGAAGTGCCAACATCTGACCAGAGCGTCAAGGGAGCAACTTTCCCTGCTGATGCTTCAGTTTCCCAGCATGGCCATCCACTGAATCCTGGAGATAAAGGGGATTTTAGTACTTTTTAAAGACCTTTTTGTCCTCCGCAAAGCACTGTTCAGGGCTCCCGAATGGGGAGTAGTCAAATCCCTTGAGCTGGAATAGCCTATTCCCATGTGCTGAAATTGCTGCACTCTAAAAACACAATTTTAAATGTTTCTGCTGCCATACAGCAAATGCCCTCAATCCCCACTTGGAGTAGGTCCCTTGGAAAGCAATTTATTATGAGTTTTGTTTCTTAATTAGAATGTGGCTGCATAAAAAGTTATAAAGAGGCCGCTGGGTTTGTTTTTTTTTTTTTTTACTTTTTACAGCTGCTCCTTGGGGAAAAAGGCCTTCTTTAAACCACGAGAAGGAATCAAGAGGGCCCTGGCGCTCTCCTGATGAACTCAGGGAAGCTGATCCTGGGGGAAATGCCCAGAGAGGCAGCTCCTGCCTTCACCCACCCCAAAACCCCCACCATGCCCCTGCCATGGCCAAGCAGCCCCCACCTCCCCCAAGGAAAGGATCTGCTGTAGATTGACTTCCACTCAAGGATGGTTTCAAAAGGCTCAATTTAGCAACAGATGCAGGAACACCATCAGTGGTGCCACCACCTCCAGTTACACACCCAGCACTTCCACTCTCTCCTTCCAGCTCGCATTGGCCAAGAGTAAATTGAAGAATTGCAATGAAAAGTAAGAGAAATAGTTTGTTTCTATTTTACATGGGATGTGGGGGGGTTCAGGGACCTCCATGACAGAGCTGCACTGCCACAGATACCAGCCTGGTTGAAGACAGACTTTGCCAGGGGTCAACCACTGGCAAAAGCTCCAGGAGAGCAGCCCAAGTGCATTTTTCCATTGCTGCTCACAGATGTGTCATTGGAGGGTCTGCAAAATTTCTCCCAGCATTTTTATTTTCTCTTTTTATAGCCTCATAACCACTTAAAAACACTTCTTCTGGAGGAGCTGGGGCCCTCCAAAACAGGGAATATAATAGTTATGAAAGAAAATGAATAATTTTACAGTAGGATGAGATCCCCAGTACTCAGCTGTGCTCCTGCCGAGTCTGGATTTGAAAACAAGCTCAGCAGGAGATTCATGAAATCACAGAATGGGTTGGGTTGGAGGGGACCTTCCAGACCATTTTGTTCCAACTTCCCTGCCATGGGCAGGGACAGCATCCACTAGACCACGGTGTTCCAAGCCCCATCCAGTCTGGCCTTGGACACTTCCAGGGATGGAACAGTCACAGCTTCTCTGGGCAACCTGTGCCAGGGCCTCACCACCCTCACAGGCAACAATTTCTTCCTGAAATCTAATCTAAATCTGCCCTTTTTCAGCTTAAGGCCACTCCCCCTTGTGAACCAAGCAAAGCACCTGGATCCACAGACGATGGAGGCAGAAGTTTTTCCTTATGGGCTCTCTTTGGAGAAATACACACAGTAAATGTGATCTCAGCTCACATGCTAAACAAAAGGTAGGCAACAGTTCAGCAGTTTCCCTGCTCCTGAAGGTGGAAAATCTGTTTGGCTACACTCACCTACTTCCCGAGTTGTTGGCATATCCCAAAGAGAGCATGATATTCCCGTGTTTCATAGGAGCAGCATAACAAAACAGACAGACCGAGAAATCAAGGAGCAGCACAAAAGCCATAAATACCAACCACAGCTCTGAGCCAATTAGTGAAACCAGAGAAATCCAATTCAGCCTCGGGTTTTCACTCAGGGTAGGAATGTCTCTGCTGCAGCCTGGGAAGTTCGCCGGCATTGGCAGCTCTCGGAATTCACCTCGTGTAAACTCAGCAGAAAGATGAAAAATCTGCTCCTGCTCCAGGCAAAGCTGCTGAGGAGCTGCAAAGTGGCTGAAAGAGGAGTCTGGGGACTGATTAATGTGGGGATCAGTGGAGTAGCCAGAGCAGCCAAGGGAGCTCAGCTGGACACGTGAGAGGGTCGATGGGGATATGTGAGCAGTGCCCAGCCTGGCCAGTTAGTGAGAGCCACGGGCTGCCTGGGCCAGAACCAGCACTTAGGAAACAAGGCTGGAATCAAGGCTGATCTTATCTCCTCGCTGTGGGAGGAGCAACCTCACACAAAAAATACAGCACCCACACCGCTACGGTACTTGTCTCTTGCAGAGAGCACAGACAGCACCACAATATCCTGGAAAAGACATACCTGAAGAACAAACAGAGTATTCTATGGCAGTAGCTCTTACCCCTGATGGAGAGATGTCTTCCAAGTTGGGATTTTAGTTCAAATCCTGAGCTTCTACACAGGGAAGTCAATGTCTGCTGCCCCAAGCAGCAGCTCTGCTTTGCCTTTATTAACCTGTAACCAAATAAAAGGTTTAAATCAGCTCTTACACAAAGTTCCTGTATCACTGTCACCCCCCTCCACTGTCACTGCTTTTTGGCTGCAGGAACCCAGGCTTTCTGAAATCCTCCTTACAAACAGAAGGCACCAGGAACAGGCTCTGCTATTTTAGTTGATACAGACATTTTGGCATTGCAGCCAGTCCTCATCAGTAAGAGCAAGTGCAATACTGGTGACTTCAATGCTGAAGAACAGGCTCTGAAACTCCTCGTGATGCTGCTGTTCGTACACCCATCACCCTCAAAAACGGGGATATTTGGGATTTAAAGGAGGCTGTGCTGCACCAGTGAACTGCAGTCCCCGTCCACAGAGGACAGAGCAGCCCAGCCCCACCTGAGAGGATGCAGGAGCACAGACCCCGAGCCAACGTGAAGTCTGAGGACCCCAAGGCTGGATGAGGTGCCCAAGGAGCAGCAGCAGGGAGGGCAGAGGCGATGGAGAGCGGCAGTGGAACGGGCTGAGCTGGGCACCTCACCGTGGCCTTGCAAGAGCCAAACCCACCACTAAACCACGTCCCCAGGTGCCGCAGCTACAGGCCTTTTAAGCCCTTCCAGGGATGGTGATTCCCCCACATCCCTGGGCAGCCTGGTCTAATGCTTGACAAGCCATTCCATGAAAGGAATTAGCGGAAGAAATTTCCCCTAATATCCAATCTAAGCCTCCCTGGGTGCAACTTGAGGTTGTTTCTTCTGGTCCTGTCATGTGTTACCTGGGAGAAGAGACCGACACCCACCTCACTCCAACCTCCTCTCAGGTGGTTGTAGATGGATGGTTTGCTCCATGCTCTGACAAGGCACAAACCCAGAGATCTTCAATCCTTTCCTGTTACCTACGGTGGTGCCTGAAGGATGCAGGGAGGGAGCAGACAATGTTGGCAGAGAGATGGGAGCAGGAGGTCCTTTTGTAGCCATTTCTCAGCTCAGCTGGAGCAGAGGGTGGTGGGGGTTTGGCACGTTCATCCCTTGGACATCACCTCTGAGGGGTGCACAGGGAATGGAACACATCTCCCTCCTCACCCCCTGCACAGAGCACTCCCACCCACCACCACCATCTGGAACAAATCCCTCAGCAGGGACAGGAATAGAGGACAGGGAGCAGCAGGGGAAATTATTTAATTTCTTCTCCACTGCAAGCATCAGGAACCCGTGTGTAAGCTGCCTTTGCAGCCACCTCTAAGGCAGCATTTCCTGGCTGAGCGAGAAAGCTCTCTGTTAAATAATATACTTAACAAAAGACAGATTTAAAACTACCTATTTCTTACTGAAAAACCCAAATTCCTAATTTCTGCATGCGCTGGCTGCCCTGAGACACAGCTTGTAACGCATCCACACACACTAGCATAGTCTGAGGGCTGAAATCCTACACCCACCAGTTTGTCTGAGGGAGGAAGAGTGATCAGATTAAAGATCAGCAAGATTTAAGGACTGGTAGAGCATTTATCACAGTGGTTTTTGCACTCATCTGCTTTATGTACTCAACGGGGATTTACTCAGAGTTGTCACTATTTGGGCTCTGAGGAGGAAACACACAGAACTCTTCTCGTTTCCCATCCACTGAGACATCTGAGCCTGTGCCTAAATTTACCCAAGAGCAGGGGCTCATTGAAGCTGGTACAAGTATTCTTATATTTAAATGTAGGGATGTGTTTTAAATATCTTGTGAAATTGAGGCTTGGGCACAGTAACCCAAAATACTTTCATGTTTCTAAGCTTGTCCTCAGCCCTGCTCCTTTCAGAGCTTCTTTCACATCACTCAAAATCTTCGCACACTTAAATCTTCCATTTGGTGTGGATACTACATCAGTTTTACTAGCAGCAGCAGCCACCCAAATAATCCAAATACTCCTAGGGACCAAAGTCATGGAAAACCAGCAGTTGATCAGGTGCTTGGGCTGCATCAAAAATTTATGTATTACCTTTACCCTGACCCTAAACTATCCAATATACAAGCACTGTTTTCTTCAGATCATAGACTCATGGAATATCCTGAGCTGGAAGGGCCCCACAAGGAACTTCAAAGTCCAGCTCCTGGCCCTGCACAGGACACCCCAAGAATCCCACCCTGTGCCTGGGAGCATTGTCCAAACGTTCCTTGAGCTCTGGCAGGCTGGTGCTGTGACCATTCCCTGGGCAGCCTGTTCAGTGCCCAAACACCCTCTGAGAAACCTTTTCCTCATATCCAAATCCAAACCTTTTCCTAATATCCAAAAACCTTTATCCCAATACCCAGATGTTAATTACATTTGCCATGCAAAAGTTAAGTATCACAGTTCAATTCCCATTACATCAAACACCTTTTGGAAAAAAAAGAACAACTCAAGATGGTCTTTTCCCTAACAAAGACACCTAGCAAGATATAGAAGTAGCTGCAAAAATAACAGATGAAGCACAAAATCTGTCCTGCATCCATCCAATTTTGTGCCATGTTTTTGGTGGTGGCCACGGCGCAGGAAAAATCCAATCTGTGACAACTGTCTCACATTTGCTGAAAACCACATGAATTCCCAGCTGATTTCTTCATGTGAGAAGTGCCTTTCTAAGCCATCTCAGAGCTTACAAAATGCTCTGCAGAGAGGACTGGGGAAGGAATGTTTTAAAGGCTTTGCAAGAGGACCGTGCGCCCTTGCCTGGAAACCCAGATCAGTTCTTCTCTGCTTCTGTTTAAGAGCAGCATTCCCAGGCAGCATTTCCAGGAGGTTTTTGGTTTTACAGCTGTCATGACAGCAATTTTCTCAGCTTTGCGAGGTTCCCTCATATCCTGTTCGAACTGGCTTATCTCTGTTTAGAAGTGATGTTCCTACACGGCGTTTTTCAGGAACAGATGTTCCAGCTGATCCCGCATTGCAGAACTCAACATATTTCACGGCCCCATTTTGAAACAATTAGCCTGTCTCTGTTGAAAGAAACCCAACACTTGGCTACTTGTTCACTTTTGAAATAAAAAAAATATCAGGAGTAACCTATGATTTATACTTTTTCCAAATATGCCAAGATGCTCTAAATTTACAGTTCATTAAAATGGCAGCATGTCGTGGTTCAGCTGCTGGTCCCAAGATTTGTTATCTGCAGAAAAAGATCTCTGGGTGAAGCAGCTGGCAAAGAGCTCTCCCAGCCCTACACGTGACCAAAAAAAAGTAAAAAAAGAAAGTAAAAAGAAGTAAGGAGAATCTTTATTTACGCAAATTAAAAGCTAATGGATTAGTGAGGAGTGTTCAGAGCAGTGGCATCTGTAGCTTTTGGACCACAGGCTGCTGTTAACACACACACACTTTACTGTGGAATACAAGTAAGTCTAATTAGTAAGTCCTTAATGGAATCATAGAACCCCAGAATGGTTTGGGTTGGAAGGGACCTTAAAGCTCATCTCATTCCAACGCCCTGCCTTGGGCAGGGACACCTTCCACTATCCCAGGTTGCTCCAGGCCCCGTCCAACCTGGCCTGGAACACTGCCAGGGATGGAGCAGCCACAGCTTCTCTGGGCAGACGCTCTGAATTGCAAACACTCAAGAGAGCACCACAGACCCATGGCTGTGATTCCAGTTGTCTGCAGACAATGGCTTGGGAACCATCCAGGCACAGGCCCAGTGAATCACAAGATGCAGTAAATGGCTTTGGTGCCATAAAAGCCAAAGAGCCAAAGGCTGATTTATATCAGTGAAGAATTTGATCCCCAACACTGAGCAGCAATAATACCCACAAAAAAGGAACTTGGAGGCCGCTGTAATAAAATCATCTCCCTTTGATCTCCTCGAGATTCCTCCAGCCTATTTCCACTTGGAGAAAGAGATCTCATGGTCATACAGATCCCGACCCAAAGGAGTGAGCACCCAACACAGAGCCCATCTGCCACCAACACCCCCCCTGCCTGTCCCTACCTGCTTGGCACCTTCCAGTGTCATTCCTAACCTCGTGTACCTTTGTAACCTGCTCCTTGTCAGATCCTTTTGTACCTCTGAGCAACCTGGTCTAGTGGAAGGTGTCCCTGCCCGTGGCAGGGGGTTGGAATGAGGTGATCTTTAAGCTCCCTTCCAACCCAAACCACTCTATGATTCCCTGTGTCTCCCCTTCCCTTCACACTCAGACGGATGAGGACGGATGAGCCAAGGCTGAGCTGGCAGCCCATGGCTGACATTTCCTGGCCAGCACAGGGTGCAGTAACGAGGAAGACGACAACAACTGAGCTTCCAGCATGGAGCAGCTGCCAGGCCACGTGTCCCTGCTGACACACAGCCTGGCAAGGACAGGTCCAGCCTGCCAGGACCAGGCTGAGCAGGAACAGCATCTCCAGGAGCAGGCTGAGAGCCCAGGCAGGAAGAGCATCTCCGGTGACAGCTCGATAGCAGCAGATGGAGATAGGAGACGAGCTGAGGGTCAGCAGAGGGCTTGCAACAACCACGAGCTTCAATTAACTGCAAACAGCAGAGGCTGCCTGAAATAAAGCTCCTTCTCATATCAGCCGACACTCAAGGCAATTGCATTTTTGATCATCAAAGCAAAACCGAAAAGCTTCTGCTCTCTGTGATTGCTCACAGAGCTTCGCTGGGGAGTCTCTGCCATCCCTACAACTGTAGGGAGAGAAATGCTTTCTCAGGCTCCTGGAAGGATCACGCAGCACAGGCCAGAGCCATTCCCAGGATTCTATATGTGTATCAGATGCAAAACTCATTCCATAAATGTATTTTACTCTCAAGCAAGGAGTAGCTGAACTAAGGGCAAGAGTGGAGCAGTCCCCCCTTGCACGGACCCCTGGGCCACTGCTAATTCCAAATACAGTTTTACCAGCCAAGACTCCTCAGAGAAAGGTTGGAAGATGAGGTTTGCTCACTGAGAGGCTCTCAGGGCAACAATCCTAGTGGAAAATGATCCTTGGGGTGGGCTCATCTCTACCACCCCTGATCCCAACCATCCAGGGAGATGGAAGGGAAAGACCAAATTTACCCCAAAGGAGGAGTCTCCAAGAGCAGAGGTGACTCACATCCTAGAGAGCCTGTTCCAAAAACCATAAGGAGGTGCAGAGGGATAGCAGAAATGTGGACACCTTCACTGCCCAGCAAACAGAATCCCACCATCAGCTGTGTCACAGCAATAGGACCCCTGTCTGGCCTTACCTTTTACATGCAGAAAAATAGTGGTTTTGCACTGAAAGGCAAAGCATGGATCCAACACTTATTCCCCCTGGAATATTTCTACAACGTTCATTACTGATTAAAGTGATTCTGGCTCCCACCACCCCCTCAGACTGGCCTTTCTGCCTTGGGGTTCTTGCACATACCCAGGGGTGCAGCAGGCAGGGACTGAATCACCAGGGTTATAATTCTTGGCTGGGTACTTCCAACTACAGCGAGGCACTGGCAGAGCTCAGCACACTAATTCACCCCCATGTAAACATGATTATTTTAAATGAACTCCAGACGAGGTTTAACTGTAAAAACATCTCCAGTTTTTGTAGCATTTTTAAGCGTTCAGCTCTGAGTTGTTTTCGTTACAGCAAGAACTTACCCTTTCTTCAGCTTACAAAGAATATTTTAAGAATTAATGATGCCCAACACCCCTCCAACTACAACACGAAAGTCACAAGTCTGAAAATTAAGCTGCAGAGGGATTTCACGGTCAGGATTTTCCCTTTCTTAGCCAACCATTCCTTTCCTTACAAACAGGAATGCTTTCTGCTTTCAGAGCCAAGCTGAAGAGAAGTGAAAACAGTAAGAGGTATTCACTTGGCTGCATTTCTTTGAGTGTTTCTGGTGCAGGGTTCCCATTACAGCTTGCAGGGAGAAGTGGCAGAAAAACACTGTGTGTACATCGGAGGGGTTGTACTTTCTCTGAACAGACACATTTCCAGGAGGCAGCAGATTAAAGAGCTGGTGGTACTTCAGACAGAAAAATAACATCTTGCCAGTTGTGTTTATTTGTAGGGCCCCTTGATTTATGCCTTCCCATTTGTAGAGGGGTTGAGAGAGATGGATCACGTGGGCTCTGTTTAGATAATCCCTGAGGAAATTCGGAGCACATCAAGCGGGGAGAGATAGGGTTTGTTCTCGTAGATGAGAGAGGCTGGGAAATGGCAGGGAGATGTGAGATTTCCTCAAGATCCTGGAATGAAGTTCAAGGCTCTGATTTTCTGAGAAGATTGAGTGTGGGTTGTGAGAATGAAGCAATTACGATAACAACACAAATAGTTCTGGGTAGGCAGGGATGAACAGTTCTTTGCTGTTATTTACTGGCCCAGTGCAGAGAAAAACAAGGAGTTACTCCCTCAAAGATCTTTACCTGTCAAACAGTACAAGAAGATGCAAAGCTGTTGCTACAAGCATGAAAGGGGAATCTGTCATCCTCTGATTCATACTCCTGCTCTTTCTTTACCATAAGGATGCCTCTTCGTGGTGTGGATCCCATCTCAACCCTTTGGACCCTCCTGGATTTAGCAGGACTTGCAGAAATCAGGCACTATTGTCTTGATAAAGGCCTCTAAGAACCTAAACAAAACCAATGGCATTTCAAGCCCTGAAAAACTTACCACAGTCAAAGGAGGCAAGAATGCAACTGCTTTTAAAAAGAAAACACTTATTGCAAAGATAAGTTAATTGATCTGGGGAAACAAAACAAAGCAAAAGGCCAGGTTGGATGGGGCTTGAAGCAACCTGGGCTAGTGGAAGGTATCCCTAGACTGCAACTGGATTGTCTTTAAGGTCCCTTCCAACCCAAATCATTCCAGGATTGAAAACAAAATCAGCTGTTCAAGAAGGCAACAGCACAGCAGCCTCAGCACAGGAAATCCTCCTCAGTCTTGAGCTGCAAAGCTTAAGGGCCAGAGGAATCCCTGAGTCTCCAGCACCTGGCACTGTGCTGCCTGGAAAGCTGCTTTAAACACTCGGCATTAGCAGACCTAAGTGCTCTTTAAGCAGTTGCTGGGTTTCACAGCAAGCACCACGTTTGATCCGCGGCTCGGTGCCTGCTGCTTTGCCATAGGTGCTGATTAAGGAAACGCAGCAGGGAAGGAGCTGCACGGAGAGGGAAGACGGAATTTGTGTGACAGATGCAGGATGCTGAGTGCCCTTCTCCAAGGGCACATCGCGCAGGAAGAGCACCATTTCCCAGACTGTCAGAGGAAAAAGAAGGGGGTAAAAAAAAAAAAAAAAAAAGACAGGATGCCACTCACCCAGCAAAATCCTCCGTCACTGCAAGAAGCAGCTCCCAGAACCCATTAAAAGTAAGCTCTAAGTCCTCGTTTCCGTGGCAAGATTTTTCCACGGTGATCAAACAGTTGGCTCTCCAGGTGGTAACAGGCTGCAGGGGAAGTACAACTGCACCTATATTAAAGAACAGGCACCAATCAGGGGAGACTTTTTCATCTGACAGTGAGAAATTGGAGTGGTGAGACAGCAGAGTAGGAAACAGCCCCACTGTGTCCCTGTCAGCCAGGTCAAGGCAATATGAAGTGTTAGCAACCCTAATTTGCAGGACTGGGCACCCCTGCCAGGAACAGACAGAGCTGAGAGAGAAGTCTGAAGAGTCCAAGCTGCTGCTTTGTCTGCCCAGGGCAGGCAGGATGAAGCCTGGCACTGCTGGGAGTTCACTGCCTTCCTCCCAAACCTCCCTCCTGGAAGTTGGTCAGGCTTCCAGCTCACCAGCAAAGCAGGCAGCAGTAGCAGGATTGCTGTTTCCCAGTTGGTTATAGTTTTTTGGGTTTTAGTAAAGTTCTTTGCTCAGCAAATGCTCAGCTCTTCAGGTGGGTGCTTTTTGCATCTCTTCCCAACTATTTTCCTGGGAACTGCCCTAGACCTGCAACAGCAACTCCACAGGCAAGAGCCCCACTGGCTTTTAGTTCAAGGCATTTCAGAGGCTTCACATCCTCCTTCAAGGTCCTCAACGACTTTTGTGCAGGCTTTGTCAGCCTGGGAGACCTACGGGCCTTTGGGATGAAGTCTGATCAGAATGACAATGATTCTCTGCCCCAAGTAAACCCTACAGATGGGGTGAAAAAGCACCTCTTCCCAAAATGGCCCTTTCCTGCACTGGGAATATTGGGGAATGACCTCCTCCATTATCAAGGCACCTCACAGCCTTCTGATTCCACTTCTTATTTTGCTTTTCTCTCAGTTTCTGTTTTTTAACCTAAATATGAAGCAGTAAGGAACAAAATAACCCCTGAACTTTAAGAGCCCCCTTCTGCACTCACCTGTCAAGGCAGAGAATGAGAGCAAAATACAAAAACAGACTCCCCCTTCTACCCAAAATACAACAAAAGCTGTAGACATGGATACAGGATTCTGGGTTTGTGTTATTGCCATCACAGGAGCAGAGCCCAGGCCTTATTCTGGCCTCTGCTCAGCTGGCCACACCACCATACTGAGATTTCCATAATTTTATTTGAGATTTCTGGAAAAACCTTCTGTTGCAGTTCCCTGACCTGGCTCAAGGATGCCACAACATCGAGATTTGGGCAAGTGATTTGGCCACATTCACAGGAGCAAGGAAGCAAAATCCCATCCAAAAGTCCTGGAAGGCTGGGGGAGGCATCAACACACAATCAAAATAACAATTATTTTGGGATAACTTATGAAAGACATGCATCTAAATCAGGAGTGCAGCACAGAAAAAGGGGAATAAAAGAGAGATCTCCATAGGAACAATCCTGCCAACCAGGCAAATATCTCAATGCTTATAAAGTAGCTTTCAGTTCCACACACAAAACCCCATTGGGCACCTCTGGAAAGGATGTGCTTCCCATGTTGTATCAATCCCATAAGGATGCAATCCTGCCTTCAGCACTTGTGCCAAGTGTTAACAGTGAGCTGTTAAACAGTTGCAGGGTTCCAGCTCTTCTGTGGCTACATTTCAGACTGGAATCCAACTGAATTTTTGCACATGTGTCGTTTTACACATCTGAGTGCTTAATCCACAGGGAGGAGGTTGGCACACACATCTCTACTCCGTCAGGATAGAAATGTTATCCTGCAGCAATTCATAAAGCACCTGGGAAGGTCAGCACGTGTTTTTAGCAGCTAATTTTGACAACTTCCATCTCTGAGCTATGAACAGGAGTAACAAAAACCTCACTTTTATCCAATTTCCCACAATTCAGATAAGATGAAGCGTGCACATGAAATTTTCCGCTTCCGATACTGAAAACCAAGATAAGCTGAGCAGGGAAGGGTGACACCAGCTGGAGTCCTCTGCCAGAGCCAGTGCTGGCCTGGGAACTGGGATCACCTCCTACCCCAGGAATCTCATGTCTCTTGTGGATCCACTCATTCTCTTTTTGGCTACCACCCTCATTGTACAGCAGCTCTTTATTATCTTCAGAAAAGGGAGAGAAGAAGGGGGAAAAAAGCCACGGATTTTTGAGCACCTCACTTCCAAAATGCCAGATTTTCCTTATCAAAGTCAGAAAAAGATTCTCTGCAAATACAAAAGCTTCTGACATTTCAGTTTTGTGCTTTCCTATACTGCCAGTCCAATCCATGAACAAACACTCTCGTTTTAGTGCTTTCCCAATGTAAGATACGAGCAAACTTCACCAGGAATTCAGTCAAACCAAAAAACAAAGCCAGGGTTTTGGTTTCCACACTGCAGCCCAGAAATCCAGTAACACCCTCCCTACCCCCTCACCTCTCTGCTGCTGAGATTTAACTGAAAAATAGAGCTGTATAGAGGTGGTTTTTAAATACTTTTCCTGGATGGAATTCTATTTGATGCTGTTAAGCTTTGATGACATACCCCAATGACTTGCTTGGAAGAAATCCATCTAGCAAGCTTGCAAATCACGCTGTTTCAGTTCTGTGAGTGCCCATGAGAAATGTGCATTTTCAATCATAAAAGCTGTAGAAACAAAATGGAACTTGGAGACACAGACAGAAAAATTCCTTATCAAGGCTTGGCTGTGCTCACAGAACATGTGCTTACCATTTCCAACTCCGGAAAACTACTTACAGGAACCTGAAATACAAGACTGGATCCAAAAGTAAGAGATAAATTTCTAGAAGATACGTTTGGTTTTTTTCCATTTCAAAGTCAAAATGGAGACTCAGATAAAAACTAAAGCAACCCTCCCATCTCCCCCTGGCTTTTCCTAGGAATATAAATAATTGTAATATGATCCATGCATGGAGTGCCAGATACAGAGGTTCCCTTATGCTTATGTGGCAGGACACATTGTTTTGGGGAAGCTTGGAGGATGGGAAAGCAAACAGTTTGCACTTTCTTCACCTCTCCAAAATGCTCTTTGAATGGGAACAGCGGAGCCTGCAGTGGGGATGAAAGATTAGCAGATCCCACGGTGTAATCCCCACCAGAAGCAGATCTTTGAAGCCCCGTGCCAGGAACCCAGCAGCTTCCAAAAAGATCAGTCACGACAAGCTGGGAGAGAACACGACCCTACAGGGAATTTAAAAAACTGACTGAAAAGGGTATTCACTGGGCATTTCCTGACATATTTTCCTCAAAATTTCACCACAATTCCGTCAATGACAATGACACCACTTTTGATTAATTGCAAAAGAAGAGAATTGGAACAAAATGCGAGATGCTCAGTGCTGCAGACAGTAAAATCCCCTGCAGTAATTTTCCTGGGATGATGAGCCAATGGCCTCTCCCACTGATTGGGCTGCCTCATCCTTTCCTGAGCAGTCTCCTTGCCTGTGTATCCATCTGCTGTTTCCCATCCCATCCCCATCCCTCGTTTGTCAGCTCTCTGCATGTTCTCAATTCAGTTACTGCACTTTGTTTAGCAAAGCACAGTCCTGATCCACCCTTGCAGCCCTGGGCACAGGAACAGCCCAACTGCTCTTTACACTGCAACAAAGGGGACCTGAATTATACATCAGCACCCCAAACCATCCAGCTTCATGGAGGTTTGCTCTTGCAGAAAAGCTGGTTTAAGAAGCTCTTGCCCTCCCCACTGCATTTCCTTATCCTCTCAAATGTTCTAGTGCAAACACTTGTTGTAGCAACCTGCTGCTGAACACTTCCATCATCCCCAGAGAGGCTGTTGTTTATACAAAGCATTGATTGGGTCAATAGTGTGATTTAAAGTGCAGTTCCACAGAGAGCAGCAAGCAACACAACTGTGCAGATCCTTGTCACAGCACCAGAACATTGAGAAGCAGCTCTCTGCTGGTGACAAGGGTTGTGGACCCATATGCTGAAATCCCGCTCCCGAAGATGCCACCTCATAGAGTGGATGTTAGGAAGAAGTTCCTCCCTGTGAGGGTGGGGAGGCTCTGGCACAGGTTGCCCAGAGAAGCTGTGGCTGCCCCGACACTGGACATGTTTCAGGCCAGGTTGGATGGGGCTTGGAGCAACCTGGGATAGTGGAAGGTGTCCCTGCCCATGGCAGGGGGTGGAACGAGATGATCTTTGAGGTCCTTTCCAATGCAAACCATTCTATGGTTCTATGATTCTCATTCGTGCTTTTTCTTTTTTTTTCAGTGTGATGTGGCATTTCACACAAACTCTGGCACTCTTTTACCCCCCACCCAAATCTGCTGTTTATGTGTCTGTCACAACAGACAAGAGCACAACTCCCTAAGGTGCGTAAGAGACACCCTGGAAAGCTGAATCCTTGGGATGTTACTGACCTTGGAGGGCTGAAGCTCTCTCTCTTGCCATTTGCCCTTGCACATGCTGCAGCAAATTAACTGAACCTTGTGGTCAATGAGATCAACATAAAGGCAAAAGGAACTTCTAATCTTTCTGTATTAAGGAGAGATGAAATCAGTGCTGGCTCCATAAAATAAGAGTAATGGGAGCTGTTCACGGTTATGAGCATCTGCAACAACCAAGTGCCTCTCAGAAGTGATGAGGAACAGAGCAAAAGCTGTGTTTGCCTTGCTCAGAAAAGAGCTTCTTTCCCAGGTTTTCTACTGGAACATGTCTGAATTCCTATTTTTCATTTTGCTTGGATGCTGTTTGGGGCAGGCAGTCCTACCTTCCTCCAGTCACAGCTGGATCAACCACCTTGTCCTGATGGAGGCAATAAAAAGCTGGAGCAGTCCCTGGGAGAGTGGCACTCTTGCTGTTAACCATTACTGAGGCATTCCTCACTGAGATTATCATGATCCTGAAGGGCTGAGACTGCAGGAACTAATTCTGTCTCATGAGAAGGAGAAAGATTACATTAAAAATGTAAACAAATAGCCTTACTCACACAGTCTCTCATTCATGTTTCAAGGCGGGAAAAAATCTTTAAGGAAACAAACAAAAAATGCTCAAAAATTCTCAAAAAAGGAATTCCTCATAATAGCAATACAAACTCTAAAGGTCTCTTTTACATACAATTTTGAGTTACTGGCTTGTCATAGTGGTCTTCTAAGGATGAACAACCTCTGATGATACCTAGAAACACATTTTTCTTGCAGACTCTGGCTGCAAATGTATTTCCCTTTAGTTCAACATCTTGACAGTACTGATGTGATATTGAGCCAAATAGCTTTCCATCAGCAAGACAGACTTTTGCAGTGGATTTTAATACCAACCATATTCACATTCACCTGTAATAAATATTTTAAAAGGCCTTATTGGTTTCAACTCACAACGACTCTGAAAAAACTTCATTTTATTTGCTTAAAAATAATTGATATATTCACAGACAGGATCATTTAAAATAATAACAAAACTGTAGAAAATAAACAGTACTGAAAGACTGTTATTTTGATGGAACACCCAGACTATCACACTAGACAGACAAGTGTACCAATGACAAAACCTTCAGACAGAGAGCGTCACCAACAGCCATAAGCGTTAAAATGTGTCTGTCCCTGACGAGTCCGAATCTCCGTGTGCACTGCTCGTACTCTGTGTTTCTTTGTCTGTGTTCATGCCAGGCAGCTGCACTGACACCTTTGCTGCTGAAAGATGTGGATTTAGATGTGGGGCAGCATCCTCTCCTAAAAAAAAAAAAAAAAAAAAAAAGGAGAAAAAGAAAATTAAAAAGCAAAACAGAAGGAATTATTTGCTGTCTGTGACAAATGACTGGACTCTACTGAAGTCATCTCCATATTCCATGGAAATGCAAGTACACAGACACCCTTGCTGTCCACAGTTCTGGGGCACTTCAGAGAGTGCTGCTTTAGCCATCAGATCCCTCCTTACCAGGTAACAAAGGGATGAATTTCTATGCCTATAAAGAATCAGAGAACAGTTTGGGTTGGAAGGGACCTTCGAAATCATCCAGTTCCAACCCCCTGCCATGGGCAGGGACACCTACTTTAGACCAGGCTGCTCCAAGCCCCATCCAACCTGGCCTGGAACACTGCAAGGAAGGGGCGGCCACAGCTTCTGTGGGCAACCTGTGCCAGGGCCTCACCACCCTTCCAGTCAAGAATTCCTTCCCAATATCCCATCTAACCCTATCCACTGTTAGCTTCAAGCCATTTCCCCTTGTCCTGTCACTCCATGCCCTTGTATAAAGACCCTCTCCAGAATTTTTGTAGGCCCCCTAGATACAAACAATGTTACTAAATTACATCCATATTTCTACAGTTGTTTGCATCAAACCCTTAAAAACATTTGTGCTGTTCAAGACAGCATAAACAGCAAAGCAATGCCAGTTGAAGCCACTGGGTACAAGTCCTACAGAAAAAACACCCTCTCAATGCTTCTGCTGCCCAAAACACAAGTGAGAAGTTATTTCAGCTCTTCCCTATCTCCAACCCATTTCCCTGACTCATTACAGGTCTTTCTTGCTTCTCCTTTGTGGCTCTTCCACTGTCTCACCTACACAGGACTCCCCCCTCAGGAGCCCCCTGCAGGGCTTTACAAACCATATTCATCTTCCAACAACCCTGAGATGGCACTTTCCCACTTCCCATTCCTGTGATCCTGCAAAATGTGGGACAAGACCCCGCACAGCCCAGGCAGCATGGGAGGGGGGCACATCCCACAGAGCTTCCAGCAGCTGTGGCAGATCCCTGCAGTGCCCAGATGACCTACTGTCGGGGAACCCCTGGAAGGGTAGGAAGCAACCTGTAGCCAGAGCCCAGAAATAGGATGGGAGAAAAGCCATGGCAAAAGTTAGTGTATTTAGCCAAAGGAAGGAGACAAGATGAATCAATTCACAGAGCAGGAAGAGCAAGACGTGGATCAGGGTAGAGACAAACAACGGAGGAGCTCAGGAGAAATGGCACTGGAAGAATGGCACAGCATTCACAGACCTACAGAAAGAGCATTCTGAGACTTCTGATGTCCTGGGGATATTTAAGTGCAGCAGCTACAAGCAAAACAAACATATCTGAGTCTGTGTACAACAGCAAATGCTGTCTTGGAGTTTGTTCTTATTCCAGTAAGCTCTAACAATTCTCCCTTCCTCTGTGATAGACTAGGTAATTAAAGCACTATTTTCCCAATAAAACCAAAAAGTTAGGCTTTCTCTCACTCCAGTTAATTATCTACTATGTCACTGAAGCAGTAATCTGCATTCATCTGACTTGCTGCAAAGCACGCTTCAAATGGCTAATTAAAACAAAACCCCACTGCTAAAATAAAATTCCATCAGTATTTTTCATGCTAGAACAGCAGCCAACGGCCTGGGAAGTCAAACATGAACGAGGCCAAAGACAGTAAAGCCAGCACATGGAACAACCTGTGCCAGCCCAGCCTCCTGCCATTCAGGAAGGCAGCAGGAGCACAGGAGCACTTTCCGTGTCCCCAGGGAATCAGCACAATCACCTGGAGGAGAGAAGGCTGTGGGGAGACCTCAGAGCAGCATCCCAGTGCCTAAGGAGGCTGCAAGAGAGCTGGAGAGGGACCTTCCACACGGGAATGAAGTGACAGCACAAGGGAGAGTGGCTTTAAATGAAAAGAGCAGGGTTAGATGGGATATTGGGAAGAAATGCTTCCCTGTGAGGATGGTGAGGCCCTGGCACTGGTTGGCCAGAGAAGCTGTGGCTGCCCCATCCCTGGAAGTGTTCCAGGCTGGATGGGGCTTGGAGCAACCTGGGATAGTGGCGGGTGTCTCTGCCCATGGCAGGGGGTGGGAATGAGATGAGCTTTAAAGTCCCTTCCAACCCAAACCATTCTGGGATTCTGGGGTTCCAGCCTGTAGCCATGCTTGTGTGATACAAAAAGGCTGCTCAGAAGAAAAGAAAGGGTTTATTTGGTCAGACATAAAAATGACACAGTAAAGACGTGGCTGTGCCATGCCCAAGGAAACCTTGTACATCATTCTGTACTAAAGTGCCTCTCTAACACTAGATGTAGTTTGATGCTTTCAAAGCTTGACTTTGTTAATTGCACATGTCACATTCCATGATGTCATTGTTTCAACAGCTGTTTTCAGGTTTGTTAAAAAAAAAGAAAAAACAAGGAAAAAATTAAAAATGGAAGGAAAAAAGAAATATTCCCTTATGCCAAGGCTCTGTAGTAACTTCTCAAGTCTTTGATTCTGGGAGTGCTAAAAGAAAGTATCATATTAGTCTGCATTCTTCCTAACACATGCTCTAATATATTTTACAGATATACTAAAGTCCAATTTTATGATAGATATAAAATACTAAAAGACAGAAAAAATAAACAGAAATACTAAAAGACAGAAAAAAGAATAACTCCATCTACTTGCTCAACAGAAAAGTTACTAGGTCCTGAGTTAATAAAACACCCTTAAAGTTAAAAATACTCCAAGTCAACATTTCCCTTTTTTAAAGACAGAAGTCTGAAGTCTTTGACTTTGTTAAATTCACACAGAAAATACAGAATGTGGATTTTCAGCATTTTAACTGTGAAAGAACTGTGGATATCATATTTCAGCTAGATGGGAGATTGTGCTCCATGACCGTAACTTCCCAGGATAGAAAGCTGCTAGTCCTGAAACTCTGCATAGGCCCAAAAAGACAACTACCAAGTTACTCTCACATGTGCTTTATCATTGTTACCTTCAGCTTCATGCATAAAACACATTTATATATACATATAGGGATGGGTATGGAAATAAATACAGAAACAGAAGCAGACTGGTTTAAAACCTTGTATAGCCCCTGGTCTGCTCCTTCTTTAATAACGTGATATTCCATTTTATGTCTCCCCTTCATCAGAGAGCAGTGCATAACCAATACTAAGATGGTTTCTTCTTTAACACTGAGTTCTTCACCAGCATAAATATGCAAATTGCAGTGGTTAAAATCTTCTGATATGCCATAAAAATGGAAAGGAAGGTTTTTTTGCTTTACAAAGCAGGGCAGGGCAGGAAGGCAGGTAATCTTCCTGGCTTTTTCCCATTCTTTTAGAGGCTCTGGGAGTACCTAGTACAATTTTGCAATCATGCAGTTAGGTGAATTCATAAAAATTTTCCTTGTTAAAATCCAATAAATGGAGCATGTGACCTCAGGTGACCTCCAGTTTTCCAGATTCACTGTCACCATCTAATAGAATACATTCATATAAACTGTGAAAACTGACACTCTTGTTAAGAGTGTGCGAGTCCTTGGCTGGTAGAAACTCAGCAGTGACTGAAAACATCTTGGTGGCCCTCTGATGGAAAAGGTCAGATTTCAGATCAGAGATTTTTCCTGTTCTTGGCACTTTATAACAAATTCATGTGCAGTGCTAAATTTCCAGACCTTTGTTTAACAGAAGCATAAAAATTAATGGTGTGTCAACCATGCAGTGACCTGTGAAGGGAGTTTTTCTCTAAGAGGCTCCGTCACACACAGAATATGCCAGACACAAGTGTGTCATGAATGACTGCCAAAGGAAAAAGGAATTAACCACACTGAAGGGAGGTTTGGTTACTCTATCACGTGGCAACAATAAGAACAAAGAAAAATGTTTAAATCTTTCTTTTCAAATTTTTATATTTGGCGAAATAAAAAGACTAAACAAGTCTGACTTTTCAGCAAAATGGAAACCATGTGCTTTAACTCCTTTGACTTGGTGTTCATATACTAAATAAAACTATTTTAAATCTATCTGGAGATGAAACAGACCCAGATCTTGTAAAATGGAATCACAGAATGGTTTGGGCTGGAAGGGACCTTCAAGACCAGCTTGTTCCAACTTCCCTGCCATGAGCAGGGACACTTTCTACTATCTCAGGTTGCTCCAAGCCCCAACCAACCTGGCCTGGAACACTTCCAGGGATGAGGCAGCCACAGCTTCTCTGGGCAACCTGTGCCAGGGCCTCACCACCCTCACAGCCAAGAATTTTTTCCTAATGTCCAATCTAAACCTACTCTCTTTCTCTTCGCAACCATTCCCCCTTGCCCTGTCACTCCATGCTCTTGTAAATCATCTCTCTTCATCAAGGCAATAAATTGGGAGGGGACTGAAGGATCAAGACCCAGGTTATTTTTCAGTATAAAGCCAGAACTGTAATTACTGTAATTACCTACATATTACTTCCTGAAATTTCAAAACAATCCTTCCTCTACTCCCCAACCAAGGATTGAAGCAGCTCACTTCGAGAGCAAGAACAAACTTCCAACACTGTAAAAACAACTCCAGTGCAGTGCTCTCATTCCTTTAACAGCACAGGCTGATAGGAATGGCTTGTTTCTTCTTCTGCCAGATTCCAGCTGCTTCGCTTTGTTTATTCCTGACTTCAAAGTTTAAAACACTGTCCTGTCCCAACAAATAACTTCCTCCAGATGGCATTAGCTCGAGTGTTCTGAGCACTGGGATAGCACAGCACCTGCAGTTCTAACTCAGCATCTTAAAATCTTAATTGAAGGTGCCTTTTTTTTCTGTCATTCCCCCATTTTGGTTTGTCCCTACATAAAACAATTTACATGTGGTATACAGTTAAAAAGACCATTAGCAGGGAAACAGAACTGTCAGAAATTCTTTACAATAATTACTAAAGTAAAGTAGAAGAATGAATGTGTACAGGCCCAAAGGTGACAGAACCACTATCAGTAGAAATATTTTACAGAATCACAGAATGGTTTGGAAGGGGCCTCAAAGCTCATCCAGTTCCCACCCCCTGCCATGGGCAGGGACACCTTCCACTATCCCAGGTTGCTCCAAGCTCCATCCAGCCTGGCTTTGGACACTTCCAGGGATGGGGCAGCCGCAGCTTCTCTGGGCAACTATGCCAGGGCCTCACCACCCTCACAGGCAAAAATTTCTTCCCAATATCCCACCTATCCCTGCCCTCTGACAGTGTGAAGACACTTCTCTTCGTGCAGTCACTTCAGGCCCTTGTCCAAAGTCCCTCTCCAGCTCTCTTGGAGCCCCTGTAGGCACTGAAAGGGGCTCTAAGGTTTCTCTGGAGTCTTCTCTTCTCCAGGCTGAGCACCCTCAGCTCTCTCAGCCTGTCAGTCTCTTTTACCTGCTCCCCAGATGTCCTCTCTTATCTATTCCTCTCTTTTCTCCTCTCTCAGCTTCTCTTACCTGCCCGCTTTAGCTGGAAGTAAACATGTGAGCTACATATTTGTGCCAGTGTGCATCCTATCCACATCTCCATGGGTATCTGCATGGTACCACACTGAAATTCACTCACTTTCAGACGTGGTTGTACAGCCAAGGTACCAAGCAGACCAATCCAAAAAGTGGCATTTTTGGCAAAATCAAAATTATTCCAGACTTGCTGGGCTAACACATATTGATAAGAAACATCCATATTTTGATGTCAGTAATGTAAGATCTATATTTTGATGTAAGAAGGCTACACTGAAAAGAGAAATGACACTGCAATGTCAGTCATGCTACTAATTATAATAATATTTAGCATTTCCAGTTCAGAGTCATGTTTAGCTGTACTGTGCCTTTTGGCTATTTAATGTTTATGGAATTTAATGGCTTATGACGTTGAAAGTGAGTAGGTTGTAGAAATAGCCACATGGCTTTGAGATGGAAAAGAATACAATCTTCTCAGGAATAAGCAGGATCAACAGGTTCAGACTCAACAGATCTCAGAATCAACAGGTTCTCAAGTAATCCAGTTGTTTGGACAAAGTTATTCTCCATTCATTAGAAATGGTAGTTCCTCCTCCAGAGCTTTTCTAGCTCTGGCCACCTTGAATCCATGGGCTTATTTAGGTTATTCTGGAGCAGTGGCCTTTCTCAGCTCTGCCAGAAATGTGCTCTTTAGGGCAGGGACTCTTCTCTTCGTGTGGATGCTTTGCCAAGCATTTACCCGGCTGCAGGTGAGAGCTCTGCCTTCCACTGGGATAGAAACACAGACAGCAAGAACAAGATGTCCTGCAAATGCCTGCAGTTCTCCTTTTGTAACTCAAACCCAGACTGCCCCAACTTTGCTGGTTCCATGACAAACAGAAAAGACTCGAGGCAAAACGAGGCCAAATTTCTAGGGCTGAGTTACATGAAAGGGTACATTTACAATTAAAATACTTGAGTTGTTTTACAGAAATGGACAGACATCTGTAGGACTTGAGCCAAAAATATCTGGATTTAAAAGCACGAGTCTACTGCTTGAGCTGAAAAAACATGGTTTAATTCTCAAAGGCTGCAGCCAACTCATAAACCTCCATAAGTGGGCCACAGACACCAGTGGAGACAGAAAACTATATAGTATGAGTTCAGTTCAAGTTTTGACCTAAACTTGGCAAATTCCACCTTCCTGTGGTGTCATGTACTCACAAAACCCCTGCACACAGGCACACAGAAAATAAACATGCTCATACACACGCGCTGGGCTCTGGCTGTTTGTTTGTGTAACCCCCAATGTATAGCCCAGCCATAAATATTTCCCAAAAGAAAATAAATGCAGATCCCAAAGCCAGTAAAGGAGGGTGGGGCCAGGCCCAGCAGCTAACAAATATTTCAAAGCAGAATATTTGAAAATGATTTTTTCCTCCTCTCAAGTCGGAGTTCAAGGTTCAGTGGTTTTCCAAAACATTCTATATTCCCACCAATAGCAACACTAAACATAAACTAGAAATACATTAAATAAACTAGAACCAGATTTTTCAAAATCCTAACACGGAGACCGGTAGGGAAAGGCAGACAAAAAGCAGCTCCAAAAACATCTAGAAATGTGATTGCAGAGTTTACTAAATAAATATTTCCTTTTGGTGCCTGAAATCTACTCTGCTCCTTTAGATCTGGCATCTTTTGCTCTGTAGAATATCTCACTGCTTAACAAATTTGTTCCCTGGCCACAACTCTTGCTGCTGTTTCCCAGCAAACCCCTTCCAAAAGATGTGTAATGATCTTTCCAAATAACTATAATAATTATTAATACCAAGAAGAAATATTAAAAGTGAATTCGATTTTTCCACATGGATGCTTGTGATTTTTGGATGTGCAATTGGCTCAGACAAACAGTCCTTCCTTAACATTTAAGCACTGCTGTTTCTAGGCTGCAACCATTTTCCTGAGGAGAACTGAGATGAAGCTCTGTGGTAAATATTGAAGCAGCAGCTTCTATTTCAGAGTAAAAAAGGAGAAGGAGTTGGTTCCTTACTGGTCCAGAGTCTTTGAAAAACCACCAGGGAAATGCGTGTCATGTGCAAGGGCTGGGGGGAGGAGTAATCCCTAAATCCACAAGAGATAACCTAGGTAAACAGCTGGTGGAATCAGGAGACTCTGACAAGTGATAATTAAAAAACTGCAGATCAATGGTGTAATTAATATTTTACTTATTCAGTAAAACTAAATATCACCTACATACCAATTTTTTTCCCCCTAATTTTATGCAAAATATAACCAGCAAGTGGACAGGAAGGTAATTTTAAAAGGATGTTTGTATAATATATTTGGCTCTGTTATTCACACCTTCATGTCTGGGGCTCCAAAAGACATTTTAATGCTGTGTCTGAAACAAAATAAACTAAAAAAAAGGAACTCAATCGATCGATCGTGGGAATTCACACTTAATTCTAAGATAAAGTTCTGCTGGATTCCCCTAGGATACCGAGTCAGTCAGTGCAAACCCAGCAGTAGGACTGGTTCCACTGAGACCTCATATCTTAATGATATTAATTGCAGCAATACTGCCTCCAGCTTATCTACACCGTGCCACAGTGCTAGACATAACAGCATTCACAGCCTACATGGGGAGTGGCAAGGAAAAGAAATAAAAATCAAAGCATCTTTTTAATTCTTAGAAGTTACATGGCCTGCTTTTATTGAAAAATAATTAAAAAATATTTTACACGAGTAACTAAAGTTTAGCGACCAAAGTCAAGTGATGTTTCATCATAAATTAAGATTTGAAAATTAACATTTTCCCAGTCACAGTTAAAATGCAGATGGATGTCCCTGTGAGGGTGTGGATGCTCCATCCCTGGAAGTGTCCAAGGCCAGGCTGGACAGGGCTCTGAGCAACCTGGTCTAGTGGAAGGGGTCCCTGCCCAAGGCAGGGGTTGGAATGAGATAGTTCCAAGCACTGCTCACTGTCCAGATATCCAGAAAATCCTTAGGAATCTCGGAGGAACACGTTTCAGTGAATCAGTGTAAGAAATCACAAGCTACTTTGTACCACTTAAAAGGGTGATGAGAGACCTTGAGGAGCTCTCCCTCAAAGAGGCAAGAGGATTTGCTGGGCAGGGAGGTTTTACACCCTCCAGCCATGGCAGTGATCTGCACCCAGATCTGAGGGAAAGTTGGGGAACGGGTATCAGAAAAAACAGAGAAAACTTTCTGCCTGAAGGGCGGTACTGCAGGGCAGGATTTTCTCATTGCAAGTCACTCTTCACTTATAATGGAGTCACTAAATGTATTCTTATAATAAAAAAATAAATAAGGTATACTTGGTATAAAATAATTTCAGATAATGTGTTTTTCTAGATGACCACAAACAAAACAGCTTTATTTCTCTACTCTGAATACTTATTTATTCACATGATCCTATGCATTTGTTTTGATGATTTCACTTACAAAGCCATGGGATTCCCCATATGGAAACAGTTTTCCAGGACTCCCATTACTGTACTACCATTACAATGATCTGGCATATTAAAATGCTTATACCTATAGCACAATTACTCAAAATTTTTGTAATTACACCTTTTCAAAAGAAGATGATGAATGTTTTCCCTAAGAACAAAACAAAACAAGACAGAACAAAGCCAGCCCTATACAGTTAGCATTTTCTAATGGTCAGTCTAACAAATTCCAGAACATCTCTACACACATTTCTAGCACATGAACAAACAAACTTATTAAAAATACCTCTTTTCCAGCCTTTTGTTTAGCAGCAGAAGGTGGCCACTACAGGTCTTACCATTTGTACTTATCAATGACCTTTGGAGAATGCATAGGAATAAGCAGTTCTAAGAAGTTTGGAGAGGCAGGCAACTTTTCTGTTAGCTCACAAAGAAGACTGTAATAAACTGACTAAGTAAGCACATATTCAAATGAACATTAAATGTCTTTACTGGAAGATCTTCTGTAAGCCCACAGTTACAGAATCGTAACATTATTTAGCTTGGAAAACACCTCTAATATCATCAAGTCCAACCATTAACCCAACATCACCATGTTCAGCACTAAACCATGTTCCCAAGTGCCACAGCCAACACGTTTTTGAACACTTTCATGATGGTGTTTCCACCACTCCCCTGGGCAGCCTTTTCCAATGCCTGACCACCCTTCAGTAAATAAATTTTTCCTAATATCCAATCTAAACCTCCCTTGGGGCAACTTGAGACCATCTCCTCTGGCCCTGTGTCCAGACCCTATTTTGACCTGCTCTTGAAATAAGCACCCAGTGTGATGACAAGTAACTCTGCCTCTACAGTCTAATGCCTGGGACCAGAAACTTGGAAAGGTCTGAGAGTAAATATATGTTTTCATCTTGTGCTATTTTAAAGTTTGTTAAAATCTAACACCATTATACTTTGTGCAATAGAGATAAGCATTCCTCCTTGTAAAAAAAAAAAAAATAAAAGAATACAAGGACCTTGGCCACTTACATGGGAAAGAGTAAAAACAAAAATTCCATTGCAATACTTGGGTGAATCTGAGCTCTAAATCAGTAGAATAAAGGAGCTGTAGAAATGTATTGCTCTACATCTATGTTGCATATTATGTACACTGCAGCCCCTTCTTAACTCTCTCTTAGACACATCACTGATTTCAGTATGACACCCCCTCCATCTCTGCTAAGTGGTACAAAACACAGGGAAAACTGCAGACAGCTCCCAGCAACACGGTGCCTCTGGAAGAATTCACTGCCCATGAACAGTTCCCCAGCAGCAACAGAGAAACCAGCAACTCCTGTCACGGGCTGCTCCACACAACCCTTTCAAGCAGGGCCTTGAACAGGCCCGTGTACATCAGGTTCTCATTTGGGGAGATGCTCTTTGCCTCTGAAGCTGCAGCCACACACACACACCCCAAAATTTAGAGCACTGGCTGCACTAATTTACTTCAGGAGGCACTGCAGCTCTTTGCCTCTCCCCAGTTCCAGCTGTTGGTGCCAAACCTGGTGTGCACCCAGTTCATCCACAGCTTCCCTCCGTGCTTTGGGCCATGAGCAGGATTAATAGAGCCTGTAGGCAGCCAGAGGGAGAATCTTTTATCAGTTCTCTGGGTTTAAATAGCCCTGGCCAAAATACAGGGAAATCTGCACTGCAAAGGAGCATGTGTGGAAATCCAGGCTGCATGTGTGGGAGCAGAGAGTGTGCTCTGGACACAACTTGGAATCATCGACCCATTCAGGCTGAGAAAGACCTGTAAGGCGAAGGGCACAGTTCATTACAGGGCACACACCTGAATTTAGGAGCCGTACAAGGTTCACAGGAACAGCAATTATGCAAAGCTCCTTTGGAAAGCAGCCTTTGCAAACCCTCCACATACCTGACAATGACACAGACCCAATTATTTAGCACAATCCTGATCTGACACGATGACACCCAGTGTGTGCTAGGAGGAAAAGCACAATGGCAATGAAAGACTTATCTCGTGTGTCTTATGGAATTTAATGGCTCCCCAGAATGTTACTTGAAGCAAATTCATTCACATTATACACACAATGCACTCCCAAGTTCAGGAACACTTACTCTGCAAGGCTCAGATAAAGCAATCTGTTTTCTAGCAGTTTCTTGCACATGCTACAATAAGACCAGAATTTTAAGAAACATTATCCATTATGTTCTTTCTCTCCACCTCTTAAATATCAAGGAAGAATTAGGTCCAGAATATACTTAAAATTCAATACATCTCCACGTTGGGGAATATGTTTTCCCTTGTCATTACTCTGTCACTGAGCATTAGGCTGCCTACACAAGAGCAGGAGAGAACAAATGCTTAAAGATCATCTTTCTTTACACACAACATTTAAATGTCAGTTATTTGATGCAATATTGGGGATTTTTTTAAATCTTGGAGGCAGAGAAGACACGTTGCAAAATCTCTGTAACAGGACTGTCTCCTACAGTGTTGGAAGCCTGGAAAGGGTCTGGATCCTGCCTGGGGCCTCTCTCACTAATTCTGCAGTGCAAACTGCGATGCAGTTTTAACTGTACTATTACAGAGTTCTCCAATCCCTCCCTATTCCTTCAGATGAGAAATAAACAGGCTAATGCAGACTCATGGTGCACTGCTCTGTATTTTTAGAGAGCTACTTGGAAAGGGAGTAGTGGAGTATCCAAGGTGTAGCTTTATTCACACAACCTACATTTATCACACACAGAAAGTTTCCTGGAAACCTATTCTAAACCTGATAAGAAAAATCCTCATTAAAAATCATTTGCTTGTTTAATTTTCACTTACTGAGCTTTAATGTACCATAAAAATAAGTAATAACAAGAGTGCCTTAACTAAATATTGCTTGTCTTGTATTCATTAATTTTAGAAGACCACAAAACTGCCTCTAGATACAGGAAGCTGCTGGAAAATAAAAACTAACCAATCACATAAACTCAAACGAGAGCTTTGGAGAATTTTTTTGTGGAACACGGAGTTCAACAAAAATGTATTCTGTTCACTGTACACACGACACCAATGGGAATAAGAGCCAGTTCAAGTTCTAAGTTACCATTACTTGGGTAATGGCTTCAAGCTGCAAGGCACAGCTGTACAGGTCCAGCCAGACAGGCTATCACAGCAATGCTTTGATAGCATGGGGCCCTTAAGTGTCAGGATATAGAAAAGGCAGCAGTTGTTGGCTGTGAAAACAGTCTGATACAAACCAGATGGGGACTCACTTGATGGGCAACACAAAGGAAAACAATTGGCTCATTCAACAAAGTCAGGCCACTGCCCCAGAGAATTAACAGAAGACAATAACAGTCAACCAGAGTTGATGCAAACAAGAAACAGCCATGTGGTTACGGTTTAAGGAATTGTTTCTCCTCAGACTAAACATAAAGTTTTGATTTCTAATTCTCATATTCATTAATTTCAGTCTCGTTTACAAGCCCCTTCTTCCTCCAAAGTCTTCCGTGTAATTCATTTATGTAGCAAAAGCCTTCACACACCTACTTAAACAAGAGAAAAATTCTATGACAAAGGCAGCTATATTAATCTAATGTTTCCTGAGGAATGTCAAGACCACAGACAACTTTCTGAACCGTGGCAGAACAACATTACAGATACACAGAGTGTTATTAGACACATTTGTATGCATATGGCAATATATTTACTGATTCTTTTTGATTTGAAATGCACAAAGCCCAATAGGTCACATGCTGGGTTACCAGAGTACAGATGTCCTCCAGTCTTGTGAAGAGTTCTTCTGGTTTCTTACTTAGGTTTTTTTTAAGCAAACTTCAGACCATTTATGTTGCCACATAACAGTTTTGTCAGGCTACAGTTAAAAAAATCTATTAAAATAGCTATTACCAAACCTCTCTTTAAGCAATTAAAAATTTAAAAATCAGCTATTTCAACCATAACTCAAAAAATCCCCAGCCCACTCATTTTTAGAAGCTTGTAGAAGATTATAGTCCAAAATCTTAATTGCTCTTGCTGTTTTATTACAGGAAATATGAAAGTGACATGTGCAAAGGTATTTTGATTACAAATTACTTACAGAGATTGCACAATAAGTCAGACCTCTAAGGGCCTTCTGCAATTTCACTCTCAGACTGAAAACATCTGAACTTTCTTTTCATATACTTCAAACTATTCCCTCTGGCAGGCTCTGCACTGCGGAGCTGCGCACGGGTGTGAGCAGTTGGATGGCACTGCTCTGAAAGGCAGCCACTCCTGGACACCCAAGCAAGGACCTCTACAAACTGTGACATGGAGATGTCCTGGACACCTCCTGAAATCAGGGTCCCAGGCCCTGTCAGCTTTAGCACACCACCATCCATCACAGAATCACAGAGTGGTTTGAGTCTGAAGGGACCTAAAAAACCATCCTGTTCCAACCCCCTGTCATGGGCCTTCCACTCCTTCCACTATCTCAGGTTACTCAGAGCTCCATCCAACCTGGCCTTGGACACTTCTAGGGATGGGGCAGCCACAGCTTCTGTGGGCAATGTGTGCCAGAGCCTCACCACCCTAATAAGGAAGATTTTTTTCCTAATATCTAATCTAAACCCACTCTGAATGTATGGTTCTCATTTAACAGGCTGACTCTGGAACGTCAGAGAAAGGGAGTTTGTCCTTTTAGAAAGTGGAAAAAAACCCCACTGAATTAATGAATCAGAGAGTCAGACCCTAATCATCCTCTTAAGTGGTTCTAGCCTTCAGCTGCTGTGGTTCTCCAGCCTGTGAGCTTGGCTTCACATCAAAAAAAGGCCAGAACGCAGCCTTGGCTGCATTCAAAACAAACCACCACATACCGTAGGTAGAAAAATCAGGTTTTACTTCAATTTCCTGCCATAAGCACAGGGCCAACCCCTGACAAAGCCATGGTGTGCTGTGCTCTCTCTGAGCTAAAACATCTCTCTGTCAGAACCACGAGGCTGATTTCCAAAAAGTGCAGCCAAATTTTTGAAACCTCCACTGCAGGGCTGGGCTGTCACATCGTAGCAGAGAAGGCTTTGCCTGCAGTGCTGCTATTATTCATTTTTCACCTCATATATATGGAGGTCAGACCACATTTTCTATGTACAGCTGAAATTTTGGGTTGAGTTTATCTCTTAGGTCGTTACTAGAAAATTACGAACCGTAGGAACAGAACAGCCTTTATTTTTCAAGCCTTAACCTCAGAGATACTGGCAGCCGTAGTCTTGCATTAAAAGCAGATGAGAGAGGAGCAAAAACCTCTTTAAATCCCAGGTCTGCCTGCACAGGCAAACCCCAATTGCTCTTGTAAAAGAGGTTTTGGACGTCGCTTGGCAGAGAACGCCCGCACGGAAAGGCCAGCTGGGGCAGGGGGAGGCACGGCTGCCCAGGCTCCCTCAGAGTGAGGATTCCAACAGGAAACTGCTCCCTCCTTTCTCTCTCTCTCTTTTTTTTTTTTTTTTTTAATCAGCAAAGAAGCTTCATCTTCAGAAACAAGCATTCCCTGTGTAATCTCCCTGCTTGGCTGTCTCTAGGAGTGGGTCCAATTACTGAAATAAGCAACGTGCACTTCTCAGAAGTGAATCGTGTATTTACACTGTATCTCAAACTAGTAAATATTTCCCATTTATAATTCTGATTTACGTAATGCGGCACAATGGCAGCTGTTAAGTAAATTAAACAATTTTCTCAAGATCTGTAATTCTGGTTTTTAGGATTATAAAAACACACTAAAAAAAAAGTCAGAAATTAAGCAATTTGCAACAAATTCCGTGCTTTTTACTTCTACTGAAGATACAATGTCCTGACAAGGACAGACACTGCAGCTGTTTTACTGTCTTTAAACAAACACAGCTCTGCCTAACTCTTGCAATTTGTACACTGCCTAAAACAAGGTCATGATATGCAACCCTAAGATTATTACTTTACTGTAACAACCTGAGTTAGGACAGAGATCAGTAGATCATCCCATATGAAGTCTAACCTGCCTTTTTTGGCTAATTTTGAGCCAAAACATAAATATAATTCTACCAGACCCAGAAAACGTGAGATACATTTGCACTGTTCACATATGGCTCATGATTTATTAATTTGTTTTAAAACTACATGCCTATCTGACATTAGAAAAGCAAGAGTTAACTGGAAGGCAAAGCCATGCTGTACACAAAGAGAAACAGTTACTTCTCTGCAGCCAAAGCACTAGGGAAAAAAATGCATTTCACAGAACTACACCATATTTTGTGTCACACTCAACAACTTTCACTCAGGTTGTTTAGAACTGTGCTTAAAACCAGTTCTTCTTTCTCTAAAAGCGTAACATAAGTTTTAGATTAGAGCAGAACGACAACACATGCAAAGGTTCTAAATCTAAATTAAGTTTTTCGAGGTGTAGGTTTTTTTTTTTTTCTCCCCTGAATGACAGCACTCATGATAAAAACCAGAACACAGTAGTCCACAGACAAAATTTAACCCATCTCCATCATTTACTACCATTCCTTACAAATGCAGTCACCAAAAGCACATTTGCTAGAGGTATTTCAGAGATGAGGATTTGTTGTATTTTACTTACAGAATTAGTTGTATGGAAGATGAAGAGGGGTTTACTCCAGCTTTATGTTAGGACATGTTATTCCACACTATTACAAAACACAGCCCCATGTGCAGCCTCAGCAGTGAGCAACAGGTCATGCATGACAACTTTAACCTTCACTTACCAGTCCTTACCCTATTTTTTAACAAGAATGCTACTTTGGCAGACTGCATTTCTCAGAATCAGCACGTTATCAAAAGAGTAGCATTACTATTATTTACATAGTATTCCTCATTTGGAAGACATCCTAAATAACATCTACTTCATGCTGTTGACTTATTTGAAAGCTTCCTGGGCTCCTATTATTAAGAAATTAATCCAGTGGGTTCGGGAATCTTTAATTTATATTTAATTATAGGCAGTCTTTGTATCACTGTATTGAGAAGGTGTTGCTGGACAAACCTGGCTTCTCTCTGGTGCATGAAGTTGAAGGTCTGTTTACTCCTAAAGTATCAAAAAAAAAAAAAGCAAATGAAGTACCTAGTAATGACACTGGTCACCTGCATGAAAACTGCCTGTAAGTCAAGCCCTTTCACAATATAATAATAAGCAGCTAAATTAAAAAAATAAAATTTGATTGTGGACACAAATATTTATTGCCCCATTTGGTTTTCTTCGTAACTTTACAGCTATGCCTCGCCTCTGCTAGGACTGCAAAAATTTACAAAGCATTAAAAAAGAAAAGAAAAAAGTCTATCACCAGAAAATGATGGCTTTTGTAAATCCCCAATATCCTTTGCAAAAGAACTTTAGGGGCAGAATTTGTGAGTTGCTCATCACTCATCTCACACACGCTCTTGTCCTAGTGATTTCTCTCCTACCCAGCCACTCCCCACACCAACAGCTGTCTCCTTCCAGGTTTTATGGAGTGCTTCAAAAAGCTGAATTGAGAGCAATTTCAGAACAGGTAAAGCTGAAGGGAGTCCAGCTGCCTCTGCCCAGGGCTCACCAAACCCATCACAGCGGGGAGAGCAGAAGCTGCTCCTTCTGTTGTGCTGCTCCCAGACATGCACGAGCCACTGAATTATAAAAGGCAACATCTGCCTTCCCTGCCAACTAGAAAAATGTAACAAACTCAGCACATACTGAAGACATAAAGCCTACATTTCTCCTATCACAGTGCTATATATGTTTCTCCAAGTTGAAATGTGTGTCTGTAATACTCCTTGTCTTCACCTGTCACCAAACAGTATCCAGGCAATGTGTTGCCAGCATCCAAAAGCATCAAGACTTCCTGCTCTGATACTGATGCCTTTTATAAAAGAAACTAAAAAGAGAAAAAGAGGGAGATAAAAGACCTACTTAATTAACCCAAGTAAGGATGGTCATCCCACAAGATCCTATGGAGCATCTGCCAACTGAACTAACCCAGTCAGCAGCAGCTCTACCTGAGACCTGGAATGGTTCCTGACTCCAGCTCAGCTGGCACTGATGCACCAGGCTGTAAACAGAGAGTGACTGAGGAGTGTAAATGTATCTTATTCAGTAAACTGCCTTTGTAGGCTGCAACCTGTGTGAGAGGCTGCAGCATGCTTCTGCAGGTAGTAACTCCAACCAAATGCCCTGCTGAAAAGGGAATGCTATTTCTCCAAATCATAGAATCACAGAATGGCTTGGGTTGGAAAGGACCTTTAAAGATCATCCAGTTCCAACCCCCTGTCACGGGCAGGGACACCTTCCACTACCCCAGGTTGCTCCAAGAACCATCCAACCTTGAACCCTTTTAGGGATGGGGCAGCCACAGCTTCTCTGGGCAACCTGTGCCAGGGCCTCACCATCCTCACAGGGAAGAATTTCTTCTTAACATCTAACACCTGACCCCTTTCAGTTTTAAACCGTTGCCCCTTGCCCTGTCACTCTCCACCTGTTTAAAAAGTTCATCTCCTTGTTTTTGTAAGACCCTTTTAAGGCCCTGGAAGGCCACACTGAGGTCCCCCCAGAGCCTTCTCTTCTCCAGGCTCAATAACCCCCCAGCTCTCTCAGCCTGTCTCCACAGCAGAGGTGCTCCAGCCCTGTGATCACATCTAGTTACAGTGACACACTCAGGCACATCCTTCAGAACAACCAGGAATCCCAATTTACATTCAATTACCATCACTGCTAAAAAATAGGCATGTGAATTAAACTAGTACAAGACCACAAAAATCAAATGCCTCTTCACAACTTTATGATAGATGATGTGCAAAGGGACTTCAGACTCAATTATAAGTCTCTAAATGAGCAACAGGTTCAGGAGAGACTGTTGTGATCCTTTTCCATGACCCACCACAACACACAGGCCACAGCACAGTAAGCACACTTACTTTATAGATGCACATCAGTTCCTTTTTATTAAACCATGGGCTCAGAGCTGTGGAACCACTAATTTGTGAGAAACTTCTCCCTCCAGAGAAGAACTAACTGGAAACAGCCCTGGGGCTGATGTAAGCATTAAGTACATGGGGAGTCTCTGTCCTTAGGTGGCTTGCCCGAGCCCATTAACTTTTTGTGTGTGTCCCCCATTTATATAAGCAATGCTTGCATGAAAGGGGAAAGCAGGTCAGCCTAGTCAGCTTGCTACCATCTGCTTTTATTCAGAGTTGCTCAAGATCAGTGCCAGTGGGATCAGTGCCCATTAAAGGGGTTTATTGTGTGTGTTTATTTCTTGCTCTTTACAATGAAGGCAACAGCAATTACTGTAAGTTTATAAAAGTGCATACAAATCATAATCCACAATACAAAGCTGCTTCAGTCAGATCCCAGCATGTTTACGAATCCTGGACAGGCTGTGAGAAAGGCTGTCCTGGCACAACCATTTCCATAGACTGGGGAGGAGTGTGGTAGTGTCCAGGAGATCTGAGACTGTATTTCATAGTTTTCATCAAGACCATCTCCTGTTTGCAATCCCCAGCAACTCCAGCTGATTCACCACCACATGAGAGTCTTAGACAGAAACAAAAGCATCACACTGGAGCTTGACCCCCAGACAGGCTGACAATAGATGGATTCATACAACTAAAACTGGAACTGGTGAGAGATCAAAGGTAGGCTGCCAAAGTGGAAATGGCAATTTAGAGCTCTCAGCTAGTACATTCCAAATCTTAAGAGTGGAGATGCAGCAGCAAGAGGTACCCTTCCTTTAAAATGAGAATTCTACCTAGAATATGCCTGGCCACTACAGACACAAGCTACCAAAAACCCCAAAACAAAAGATAATTAAAAAACCGCCAAACAATCAAACAAGAATAAAAAAACAACCCCAAACTCTAACTGGCAAAAAGGGAGAAAAAGGGAAAATAAGGAGAACTGCACTGCTTTGGTTCCAGAAGGCAGTCACAAGCGTTTGAAAAGCAAATGCAAATATGAATCAACTTCTTAAAAATAAATTCAAATTAATTCTTCCCCTGTGAGGGTGGTGAGGCCCTGGCACAGGGTGCCCAGAGAAGCTGAGGGTGCCCCATCCCTGGAAGTGTTCCAAGGCCAGGTTGGATGGGGCTCTGAGTAGCATGGGATAGTGGAAGGTGTCCCTGCCCGGGGCAGGGGGTTGGAAAGGGATGATCTTTAAGGTCCCTTCCAATCCAGATCCATCTGTGATTCCATGATTCTGTGAAAAAAGACAAACTCCAAATAAATCTTGAGTGCTTTATGCAGCAGTGCCACAGGTTTTCAGCTTATCAGCATGAAAAAGAGACTGGTCCCTCAATATTTTCACATTACAGCCACCATTTATGAGTGAAATACCAGGTTTAATTTGTAATTGCCTTGAACTTTAGCTTATGATCTATAAAGTGCACTTTGGGGCATGCCACAGGTCACTGGATTAGATAATCTGCAATCCTTTAAAACCTAGGCTTGAAGAGGGAATCAGATGAGATTTTGGGATATTTACTTTGATACCCAGGAAACCTGAATAAAGACAAGTAAAAAATCTAAATATTTGACAGTCTCCATAGGAAGTAATGCTTTCAGTAGTGATCACATCAGTTTGAGTAAGTTTTTCTTTCCCTTTCTGCAGAAAAAAATAAAACCAACTGGTGATGGAATTTCACTGAAAATCCCTGCTGCTGTGTTCAGACCAGAGGAGGGGCTTGGTACAGGAACACACCCTGAACTTCAGCAAAATAAGTGTATTTACACACAAAGGTCTTCTCAAAAGGGAGGCTTTGTTCTTTTTACTGAATGAGAAGTGCAAAACAGTTCCCTCCAGAGATTATCCACATTTACACACATCCAGCACAGCACAGCAGTGGATTCTCCTGAGGACTGGATGAGGGAAACATGAGGATGCAGAAAGCTGTGCAATTCTGTGATGGGTGAAAGGCATCATTGGTACAGGAACCAAGGGGAGGCTAAAAAGGGAAGTTTTCTGCCCTTGCACATACCTCCCATGGCCAAAGCCTCAGCACAAGGTCACAGAAATGTCACTGCAGCAAGGAGAGAGCTGCATCCCTCTGTGACACTTCAGGAGGGCTGCAGGAAGAGAAGAACTGACTCTCCACCTCCTAGAAGTTGAAGGAAATTTCCAGGCAATCCATATGAAAAGGACTGGGTGATGCAGTGGTGTGGAACTGTCCTCCAGAGGAGAATCCCTTCTCCCTGAGCACAGCTCTCAGTAGGAAACCCTCAGACTGCAGGGCAGTACGAGCCTGCTTGGTACAGTTTTCTCTAAGTATAAACTGTGTTGTCTTGTTTTGTTATTTCTCCATCTGACTACTTGGGTTTCAATTCATTTAGATAGCTCAAAAAAATCAAATTACATTCCAGGAGTCTAAAACACAAACCAGAGTCGTGCTTCACCTGCTTGGAGTTCCTATTCTTCACACCTTTAGCTCAAGTAAGTGAGGGAAAAAATGGCAGATCTGTGAGACCAGAGGATCATTTCCCAAAGGAGATCTTTTGGGAATGGGTACAAAGATGTGCACAGACCCATGAAACCCACAGCAGTTCCTGGTGTTTGGTTCCTCATGACCCAAACGTGAAGCAGCAAAACACACCCACAACAGCAGGACATCACAGTAAGAAACCTACACAAGACACTGCCTTAAGCTATGAAAAATCCAACTTCGGTTTCAACATTTTGTCTGAAAAATAACTGAAGTAACTCAGTGGGGAAAGAAGCAATCACAAATATAAATGACATTTGTTAAGATACATAAATAATATTTACAAAAGCCAAGAAATTAAAAGCTCCTGTTCCAAGTGTACTATAACACAGCTAAATACTGACTTACAGTAATTCAAACTAGGAACGCTCAAGTGTGTGTACTGAGGATTTTATGTGGGATATAATGCAAAATGCACACAACTCACATGTTTTCTACTGCATGGGCTATCGTATAACTGCTATGGACACATGCAGGAAAACAAGAACTCCTTGAGAACTGGCATTCTAAACCACTTGGAGCACCTAAAAGCTAATGACTACTTTAGAAAAGACAGAGCTTCTGTGGGAAACGCAGCTTTGCATTTCCTGGCTTGTCCAAATGTAAAATACATTAAGTGAATGATGTCCATGAGCCACCTGATAGCACAGCGAGGTAACTAGATAGGAAAACCAGAGGCAAAACAGACCAAAACATCCCTGGAAGTGTCCAAGGCCAGCCTGGATAGGGCTTGGAGCAAGCTGGTCTAGTGGAAGGTGTCCCTGCCATGGCAATGGGGTTGGAACTAAATGATCTTTGAGGTCCTGTCCAACCCAAACCATTCTGAGTCTGTGACAAGAATTCTGAAGAAGCACTGAAAAACCTGCATAAATCACTTACTTTAAAAATGCCATAATTACAGCTAAGTGATTTCATCACTCCAATTTCCAAGATCTTCTCTCAGTAATTAGACAAATCCAAGGAGCAAACTATTTCTGCCTCTCAGGTTGTGTGGTGTTCCCTCTACAGTGTGGAAGAATAGCTCTGGTTTGCTTCACTAGCTGCTATTTCCAGGGTGGTATGGAGAGTCTTTAGCAAAAGCCTTTAGTGAAATTCAGGCCAAAAAAAGAAACAGCAGGATATTAAGGGAAAAGTAAACTTTCAGCAGAATAGTCATTGAGTTTGACCAAAACAGTTCCAGTTCTAAGAAAAAAGAAAGACCTTTAGCCTTATCCTAATCTTCTTCCTTCCTTGAAGCATCTGTTACAGATTTGCCTCACGCCACAATAGTTTTAAGAAAAAATAACCCAAAACCTAACTCAGAGCAATTCCTGGCTGAAGAAGAAAGACAAAGAAGTATTTAGTTATAGCCGTATTTTCAGTATTACAGCTTTCAATACAGCCTAATGTCAGTGTTAACACAGAAGCAGCCCATTTTCAATACTGAACAAGGACTATGGCAACTTTAGTTTTTATACAGATTTTTTTTAAGGGCTTCTTGTTGCCTTATTCATCGATTGCACAGCTCATCTCCTCCC
The DNA here is from genome assembly GCA_013400975.1 of Atrichornis clamosus. Lineage (NCBI taxonomy): Eukaryota > Metazoa > Chordata > Aves > Passeriformes > Menuridae > Atrichornis > Atrichornis clamosus. The sequence goes on from WBMZ01008293.1 coordinate 62,232, forward strand.
ACAAGCAGTTGTGCAATCTCTCTGTGGCAACACAGCCAATTGCTTAGTGTCCCAATATTGCTTTCCCAAGTACTTATGGCTGCCTGAATATAATTCACTAGCTGGAGATAAAAAGGAATTACTATCATGAAGTTGTGCTCTCTAGGTCACATTTTGAGAGTCTATGCTGTAGAGAAATAATTAAGTGAAGATACATCCACCTCTGAGCTGCTCATATTAAAGTTTAAAAATGCTCTGCAGTCAAGCATTGCCACCTGTTCTTTCATTTTAATTTTAAAAATTCTCAATTCCTTTAATGTAATCCTGAAAATGCTTAAATTCTGGAAATATGAGCATTCACCAACCACAACAATTACCATCATATTAAATTCATGAAGATATATGAAAGAATGGTACAAAGATTAAAGGGTATTATAAAGCCAAAAATATAAATGCATGTATATTATGTACTACAACTGTATGCTTTCAAACCACTGTCTCCACTGTGTCTAGAGAAGGCACACATTTCAATTAATAATACATCCAGGCTTGATTTTCAGTTGTAACTTTCAGGAGACTTTACCCTTTCAGGCATGATATTGTAGCAGTCCTGAACTTCAACTTTCATTAGAAGCCATCAGTCAACTTTCTTCCAGCAAAAACACGTGTCCACTGCAGACCACAGAATTTTTTAAACATGAAAAGAAAGCTCTATTGTATATATGTTTATGGCCATAGAAAGATGAATCAAATCTTGTCATGTATTTATCAATTAAACAAAAATGACTATTTTTACATCCAACTTTAAGTACAAAACAATTTCCCTTTCCCCCAACACTCTGGATTCACACTTCATCTCAGGGCTTTAAATTTCCTAAGTTTTAATAGCAATCTAACCACTTGCTCTTTAAACTCTGAAAAACTACCTAAATGGTCCTGCCTCCAAAATGTTCTCCATTTCCAGGCATTCCTTGTCCCTTGCTACCCCAGTGAAAGCAACCATCTGACATGAAGTTTTTATAAACAAGGTACTTTGAACTTGCAGTAACAGATGTGCTTAATTTTAAAATGTTGTATTTACTTAAACCCACGTACACTTATCATGTTGCAGGCTTTCCTTTCTCTTTCAAATGCTTCTTATTAATTTTTACCCTCAACTTTTGGCCTGATTAAGGTCTCTGTGGTGCAGCTTACAGAGACAAGACATTCTGGTTAAAACTGACAGACAGTTGTTTCCATTCGCAAATCCTTGAGATTTTTATTGGCTCATTAAAAATGTATACTTTGAATGAGATTTCAATTATCCTGGTATATAAATCATCCTTTTTTTCTTTTTTTTGGTTCCTCTCAAAGAAAATTGACTACTGCCATCTCCTGGTCACACGTTTTCAGCTGAGACAGAGACACAGCTGGACTGTGCCCAAATTCCTTGTATTACAGTACAGATAAATGTACAGGTAAATAGGTAAACACAGACCTGCACTGAGTTGTGCCACTTCACTTCTGGAAGCTTTTCCACTAATTATCCATAGATGGCACAGACCTGCACTGAGTTGTGCCACTTCACTTCTGGAAGCTTTTCCACTAATTATCCATAGATGGCACAGACCTGCACTGAGTTGTGCCACTTCACTTCTGGAAGCTTTTCCACTAATTATCCATAGATGGTTTTTATATTATTCATAACTTTCTTCATATGCAAACCACAGGTTTGAAATTAGGTTCCAAGTCCCACGACCAATAACATTGGCCTGGGGCTTTTTCTTACCACTTATAAATATTTGAAGCAAAATAATTCCCTCAGAATCCGATGAGATGTTTTCAAAAAAATTAAATGGAAGAAGTTCAAAGAATTATTTTTAAAAGGGCTTGAAGGAAGAATTTCTCTGTGCTAGGGTGGAGCAATTATAATTGCATATACTGTAGACAGTCAGGTTTTTAGTTTCTTGTTCTTAGAATGTAAGATTAAAACTGCTACATATCTCACTCTAGCACCTCCACAAACTTCTTATCTGCGAAAACAATTACTCATGGCAGTACTGCACACAGTTTATGCTATTCCAACACTGACTTGAGCTACAATAAACAAAAGACATTCTCTCCCTCTCTTTCATCATTCTGAACACCTCTACAAGCACTGTTAAGTAATCTCCAAAAATAGCACAGATAATACTTTGTGTCCTTCACAAAAGAAAATCACTACCTATTACACACCAGATTGAAGCCCAGCTCAAACCTGGTCATTTTAACATTGAAAATACCTACTTTTTTTCCACATTGGCATGATTTTAACTTCAAATAATCTTTGATTTCTCCTGTAGCACTCCTGTGTTTTCTCATGCATATGAACCACTCCCTTCTATCAAAACATTATGAGTATCTCGTTTGCTGAGCAGCAATTAAGATTCAGGTGACTACAGAAAATGCACATTGCAATGCTCTTGCAAAATACAAATTTAAATAAATACTTAATTGCCAAGATTCTGATGACTTACATGCAGATACGTTTCACAGAATCACAGAATGGTTTGGGTTGGAAGAGACCTTAAACACCATCCAGTTCCAACCCCTTGCCATGGGCAGGGACACCTTCCTCTATCCCAGGTTGCTTCAAATCCCATCCAACCTGGCCTAGAACACTGCCAGGGATGGGGCAGCCACAGCTTCTCTGGGCAACCTGTGCCAGGGCCTCACCACCTTCACAGGGAAGAATTCCTTCCCAATATCCCATCTAACCCTGCCCTCTGGCAGTGGGAAGCCACTGCCCCTTGTCCTGTCACTCCAGGCCCTTGTCCCAAGTCCCTCTCCAGCTCTCTTGGAGCCCCTTTAGGCACTGGAAGGTGTTCTAAGATCTCCCTGGAGCCTTCTCTTCTCCAGGTCGAACTTCCAATCCTTTCAGTGCACCACAACAATCTCATAACTATGTACACATAGAGACATAACTTTGTACACATATATACACACTATGTATACACAAATGTTTGGAAATTTTGTAGTAATGAAAACCAAATTTTTAAAAACCAGCACTTTATTTTCTGTCAGCTACAACAATATTTAAAAGCGATGTGCTTAACTGAGAGAACTCTGCATATTGACATTGATTTACCTTCTGGTTGCATCTCTTCAGATTTCCTTCTCACATGGATAACTCGGGGTCTCACAGTCTCAACCTGTGCAGCTCCTTGGCTTTCCTCCTATACATCAGACATTAAAAACACATTACAAATCTGACTTTTGATGTAAAAGCACACCAAGACTACACGGAGCTTCAAGAAATATTCAAAGAGGTTTTTAAGGATTCATTAAATGACGTGCACTTGTTCTTCTTACTTTTGACTTCAAGAGAATTCAGCTCTGAACTACCCTATTGCAGTTCTATTCCCTCTAGACAAGCATCCTGGGAGCAGTAGGTATGGATGGAAAAGTGCCATTTAGACCTGAAAACACAGGAGACCTTAAATTTATATTCAAAGCACGTGGCAGAAAGAACATAAACTTTCTCTGGCTTTCTTCAATACCCAGGACTTCTCTCTAGGTATTATCCTCCTGATTAACAAGAGAAAGTTGAAAAAGAAAAGAAAAATACAAATTTCAGCACACAGGTTGGAAAACCCTGGCCAAGTCTGAAATTTATTTCCTTGGCCATGATTTTAGAACTGGTTGCTCCAAGCCCCATCCAACCTGGCCTTGAACACTTCCAGGGATGGGGCAGCCACAGATTTTCCAGGCAACCTCTGCCAGGCCCTCCCCACCCTCACAGGGAAGAATTTATTCCTAATTTCTAACCTATAACCCTGCCGTCTTGTCAGTTTAAAACCACTGCCCCTTGTCCTGTCACTTATGTGCCTGTCTGGGAGACTTAAGCATTCTATTAAGACAGACAAGTTTAAAGCAGATCAGACGAGAACAAGTTGAGATTATTTTCTGAAAGCAGGAAGATCTCATGGAAACATGACTGAAGGACACCTATGTTACAGAACATTAAATGTCAGCAGCATAACAGTTCTCATGGGCCCATTTGAAGTGGGCTTTTTTTTGTTTTCTATTTGACTTATAATACAGCAAATAAAAACTCAGTTTAAACTGACCTGAGCTGCAAACAGAAGTTGAGAGATAACACAGATTCACAACCTACAGTTAGGCATTCCCGAAGATTAAAAAAACATGTCTTTTGAAATACTAAAAAATGAAACCTAATGAGAATACCAAAGTGACAATCCCACTTAAAAAATGTGGATTGTATAAAAACATTCATACTTTTAAAAGAATATTATGAAAATATTTTGCAACCCACTGATTTTCGAAGATTTTAACAATGCATTTGGGACTTCAAGTGATTTAGATTTACCCTCTCTGGAATGTTCAAATGATTTAGATTTACCCTCTCTGGAACGTTTAGCCACGCAAATATGACTTCAGTGTTCCTGTCCCTCCCAGGATCAAAAATTCCTATTTAGAATAGGAAGAGCCCAGCTTCCTCCTAATCATTCTCTTGCTTCTTACAGCTAAGACCACGGGGGCAAAATGGCCACAAATAACCGTCAATTCCTGTATTGTTGCACAAGAATGGACAGAAGGGGTCAAACCAAAGATGCATTTAGTCTGCCTTTCTGTCTAACAGTGGCTAAAAGCATATATAAATCTCAAAAAAAACCCCTAATGCCAGAAATGGAGGAGCAGCCAAGGAATTTGGGTAGATAAGAAAATTCCTGTATGACTTAAGCCATTTGTTTTGGACTGAGTGACCACACAGACTTCACTTTTCGGGACTGAAAGGCATTTGCTCGTGCCCTGTGTGAAAACTCAGTGCTCTTTCTGCTGTTCAAAACCTGATCTCCACACTAGTGCCAGGGAGCAAACAAGTGGAACAGATCTGGCAGCTCCACATCAGTGCCACAAGCCCCTGGCACAAGGATCCTGCTCACACAGGCTGCAGAAACCACCCAGGTTTGCCATAACCCAGCAAGCCCAAGGCCCAACAGGACACATCTCGAAAAGGGTATTTTCTCAGGTCTCTCAGCAAACTTTGCTTCTAAATAGATTTGTCTTCTGGCTTTGTGTGTAGGTGATACAGTTTAATTCCAATGAAGGCAAATACTGTCTAGAGATGAGAAGCAAGATGGGAAGCAACTGATGTGAGAGTCAGTGACTAACTCGGGAGGAAATCCTTCAAGAAGTTTAACGTGATTGTTGCCTTAAACACTGCAGAGAATGAACGAATCATCCTGAGAGCCTGAGTACCTCTTGCTCTCTTAGCTGCTATAATGTTACCAGAAAATCTGCCTCCTACAGGCAGGTGACAAAGCAGTGGTAGAGCTGAATATAGATACCATCCCTAATTAAACCAGGGGAAAGGTTCATCATGGTCACAGGGTAGGTAAATGTTGTCAAAACAAGCTTTCAAATCATCTGGTAGAGGGATCATTTTTCAATTTCAGAGAAGGATGTACAGATCTGGTAGAGGATCTTATGGAACAAGGCTTTGCCCCATCCAAGAGAGATGTTTACTGTGGTTATCCTTACAGGCATGGTCACCTCATAAAAGAGCTAAAAAGTTATCCTGTGAGAAACAGTGACTGAGAGTTTTACACCAGGAAAAGCCACACACAGGAAAAAAACAAACCAAACAAAACCACACAGACAAAGTTCCAGGGTTTGGTTGCTTGGCTTGAAGGGAGGGTGAGTTTTACATGCTAGCAGGCAAAAAAAAGCCACACTAAGGGCTCAGATGCAAGAAAAAATTTCTAAAGATAAGATAATGTATAACTATCTACAGATAAAGGATAAGATAATATATAACTGCATATTTTCTGTGAAAGACACTAAGTCAGATCACCTTAGGGTTCTTGCATGAATTAGACTCTATATGGCCAAACTTACACATAGTAAATTGCCATTTCCCAGTCCACAGGCAAGCAAAAATCAGTCCTAACCCCATCAGCTGATTCTCCAGAGCATAAGATGCAGTTATCACTGTGTTCTTTATCACAGCTAATGGGGCTAAAAGAAGGAAATGTGTTACCCTCTCTGTCCTGATTGCTCTGGCTAGTGAAACAATCACAAGGATATGAGCTTCACCCCAACAGACACAGTGGTCACAGAATCAGGTTTTGCCTTGAACAGTTATCCCAAGGAGCTTTGTTCTGGTGATCCCAAAGTGAGAGAGGTGTAACATTTAAAATCCTCTTTGAAGATGCAACACATCACTTGAGGTGACATACTCAAGAACATTTAGACACCAATGGCACAATACACATCAAGGCTCAAAAACATAAACCCAAACACAGCTTAATACAAGATACTTCAGGCTATTTTTAATACAGAGCACCAGGGAAGGACAGAGTTTATTCCTGAACACAGCAACCATGGTAAGTACATAATGCTTTCAAACACACTGTGAAGCTTCACATATTAGAGAGCAGTCTGACACGTTGTTTTTAGCTTTTGCCACTTGTTATTTAAATTTATCTCTCATTAGCAAGTAAACCATCATCTCTAGGTAACAGCACATACTAATAATAAAGCAGCAAAGAATTAACTGTCTAGGTTTGAAGCAGAGATAAATAGGATGTTCCTCCACTTTTAAGTTTTCTGAGGCTCATCATCCTTACTGCCTTTCCAACCCTGCCCCTACTAGCACAAATGAAGCTCCTGAAATGCTGATTCAGTGGGTTACAACTCAACCACACATCCATGATGTTATTCCTCTGCATTTGAAGGACTGTGCCCCTGGAACACTGGAATGCCCCAATGAGCTATGTATAGAAGGAGATCCTGAGAGACCAGTGAAGCTGTGAGGAAGTGCAGGAAAGGTAAAAGAGGAGGTCTGAGCCTGGAAGAAAGGATATTTTAAGGATTTGTCACAGGAAGCACAATCACCTTTCTTGCACACACGTACTTTTGACCCCAGTTTTCCAGCTGAATGTGTCACTTTAAATGCACCAGTTCTGTGAAGTCAGGCATGACAGTGAAACAGGAAAATTTGTTTTCCCAGGTTTCAGTTTTCTCTTTCTGACCAGGCACAGAAAAAAATCCCTTCAGTTTACCTGGGACAGATCCTCTGGGAGTGATGTCACTCTGCAGCTTGGTTGGGCTGCTTGGAGAGCAGGATTTGAAACTGGCTGTGACTCCAGTTCAGCCAAAAGCATAGGACTAGGACTTGTATCTTCATCTCCAAGAATTTCTGCTGGGAGAAGAAAATGCCTTGATGAGCTGAAGCAATAATCTCCTGGTCATCTCACGTGGCAGAATGTGCACCCTTTCAAACCTCAACAGTGGGACATGCAATGTTAAAGAGAATTATTTCTTCCTTATATGGCTCATTGTATATCCCTTGAATTGTTCTCGTGGGGATGAAAATGAAGTAAGAAATACAAGTCTGTGGAAATTGAAAAAATAAATCAGCTTTATCATCTGTAGATTTCTAACGTGGCAGCGTAGTTCATCGTACCATTATATGCTTAATGAGCTTTATCACACTTACTGGAAAGAAAGTGGAAAAGCATCTCCATTAAAACGTTTCACTCTTGTATGAACCAAAAGAAACCTGTATATAGTCTTTTCTAAAGGGATAATTTGCTCTCTAGTCCAATATTTATCATGGTTTTGCAGCCTGCAAGTGTGTAAAGCATCTTTATGAAAAAATGTACTGACAGCTCATGAACTAACTTTAGCCTTCTACCATCACACAGAGCCAAAGAATGAATTTTAAGCCTAATTAACTATAATCATTGCTTAATTAACTGTAATTATTGTTCACTTTAAGACTGCATGTGCCACATTTCATTTGCATGTTCGTTTTTATATCCATGACTTTAAGCATTGAAAACAAGGATTTATAAATGACTGATCACCAAGATGCTGTTATGTACCTACATGAGCAACACCTGTTCCATCCTACAAATGGACATTATGTTTCCATCAAACAAATAAAAACTGGTCACAAAACTGAAAATAACCCACAGGCACACACTCCCCCAAATTCTTACAGATACCTCTGTGACTCATTCTGACAGAGGAACTGAGTATCCACTGCAAGGCTTTATGTACAGAGATGCACACTCTGAAATATGTGAACTTTGACACCCATTGGTGTTACTATTACTTAATTTTAGGCCTAAAAATAAATATCAGATAAAATGATGGACCTGCATTGCAGCTGTTGTGGCTATCAGGAAATATCTGACTTGCACTAGGCTGAGGGACAGGCAATCTCATACACCAGGGGAGAGAGGAAAAAGATTTGGAAGAAAAATGGAAACAACCACAGATCATTTCTTCCCCCTCCACCCCACTCTCCCTTCACAACCAGATTGTTTTCTATTCACTGTTTGACTTCACTAACAAAGGGACTTAGAAACAAGATTTTCTGTTCCTCCTTGATATGAAACACTCCTGTCTTGAAAGCAGATCCAAGCTTTTATACAATGTTGTTTCCTTAGCAATGCAATGAATGCTGTGCAGTGTGCAGAGGTGGGGAGGAAGGGAAGCTAAATTAAAAATCATGAGAATGTAACAGAACTCAGTCTGGGATTACACAGATTATGCGAAAACACAGGGCACTCCCCTATGGTAGTTATTCCAGGGCACTTGCCTCCTCTCAAAAATATACTGCAATAAACATTCTGCTTGTGGATTATCAACACATGCAGGAGCTGGTTTGAAAAGTGTCAAGGTATTTACAGGACAGTCAAAGTGCATCCTCAGTTAAATTAAATAAATTTAAAAAACAGGTATAGAGAAGATACAAGCATGTTATGCCAGATGTCCTCATCCCAGCTGTGGACGGTCTGGGTAAGGAGGACACAAGGACATATCCCTAGAGACCAGTTCTCCCATGAGGCATCTTCTACCTCCATGGTCCTGAGCACTGTTAGAGACTTACAGAACCACAGAAATCTGAGAATCCCAGAATGGTTTGGGTTGGAAGGGACCTTAAAGCTCATCCAGTTCCATCCCCTGCCATGGGCAGGGACACCTTCTTTAGACCAGGCTGCTCCAAGCCCTGTCCAACCTGGCATTGGACACTTCCAGGGCAGCCACAGCTTCTGTGGGCAACCTGTGCCAGGGCCTCACCCCCCTCACAGGGAAGAATTCCTTTATCACATCTAACCTAAATCTCTCCTCTTTCAGTTGAAACTGTTCCCCCTTGTCCTGCACTATCTGCAATGATCTGATCCCTGATTTATTCCAACATCAGGGAATGTCCTTAGTGCTGACTGTCCTCTAACAACACAGAATCACACAGTGACTTGGAGAAATCTCTTCTCTCAGGGAGCCTCATGCAACCACTCTCCAAACAACATTCAACAAATTACTTTAAAGCACAAGTTTGACAACATATAATGTACCAGGATGTGTTTTTAAGGCTGACACTGGTGTAGCTGGTCCAAAACATTAGGTCACAGCTAGTTCAAGAGGCTACTCTCTGTGTGACCAGTTCAAATGTTAATCACTTCAAAACCAAGAAAATATTCTTATTTCTCCAAGATTATTTTTGCCACGTGTTAAACATGTTGAATTTCAATCTACTTCCTACAGGTCAAGGGTTAATAATGTGAGATAAGCTTCTCCTGTCAAATTCATAAATGTGAAAATTAAAAGGACAGAAAACCAGCTGTTTGATCACTTCAATTTACACAACTTTTGATGAATCAGTGCAACCACGTTTGTGTTGCAACAGCTTAATAATTATTTCAGTTTAGATTAAACATATTTATAACCACAGTCAACAAAACAAAGAGTTTCTGCACGCTTGCAGCAGTTACATTAAATGAGTATAGAAGTACACTTTCAGATAACAACAGAGAAACTAAGATAAAAAATAAGGGAGAGGAAGGATGGACAACTGATTTCAGCACTACTTTCAACTGAAAAGAAATAAATTTCCCTGCTTTATCACAGCAACTTATCCCTGCACTGCTTTGTGCAAGCCATTATGTGTGTGCCTCAGCTATCCATCTGGGAAAAAATTAATTTCCATATCATTACAGGAATATAGGAAGCTAAAATATATTGCCATTTATGAGCCACTGCAGTATCATCAGGATGGAGTGATAAGAGCAAAGAGGAGGAGTGCAGTGCAAGGGGACAGAGAGAAGTAGCTTGAACTGCTGGTGTTAACACCTGTCCAGTAGAAACCACCTCCATCAAAGGTCAAATTAAGTGTTTCTCAGAACAGAATTGGACTTAAAAGAATAAAATATGCACTTTACAAGTTAACTTTTGTATAGGCAAGGGGGTATTTGCCATGATTTTTATTCAAATTGTAGAAAATTGCTAAGAAGAGTGAAGACAAGGCTTGAATTAAATCCAATTCTCAGAATAGGAATACTAGTAATTTTCTTGTAGGAATTGCCTGTAAATTTTGGATTTTGAACATATTCCTTGAAATTATTTCAGATTCTGTTACGGAGAATCCCCAGAACCCACATGAATATCACAGAGAAGAAATAACAGTCTAATTGTACCTCCAATTTGGGCAAGCTGCCCTGGAGATGTAGAACGGAAACCCTGGTGTGGCCTGTTCCCAGAGCTCTGGGCAGCTGGATGATCCACAAAAATGGAATGTCCCAGCAGGATTCTCTCCTGTGCTCTGGTCAGCCTCGGTCTTTGACCTTCACTGAGCTCCCCAGCACTGCCATCAGAATCCTACAGAGAACACCAACATCAGAACAGCACATATAAAAACCCAGTGTATGTCTTCCAAACCCAGGCATTGTTTTCTAATTACATTAACCCTGAAAGCATATATAAAATTAAGTCTATACTATTTGCATTGAATAAAGAAAACAATCCCAGGAGATACCATCTGGGTTTGAAGTTAAGATCTACATTTATCAGTACTGGACAGAAAAGAAACACTTGCAGCCAAACATCATTTATTTTGTTAGTGGTATCTCAACAGGATCAGAACCTAAGTTATATTTTTAGCACATGAAGCCTTTGATGTTATAGATTTGGCCATTGTTGACTGCCTGACCTTGAAATATTGGCAACATCTAAAAGTTATTGACTCTGTGCTGCACTGTATGTCAGATAAAAGGTTCAATTTTTAAGCAGGTTTGGAGGGCACTAAAAATAGGGATGGTTCCTGGATTCTGACTTTCAAAGCTGCAGGGAAAACCCAGCTTGTTTCCATGTAGGTAAACAGGTTGAATACACACACACACACGTGCACAGTATCATTCCAAGGCAATACAAAGAACATCCAGGAGAATATGGATTCTCCTACAAAGGAGAAGGGACACCTGCCACACCTTGTCAGGATCTGAGGGGAGTTTATCAGTGCCTGGGATGGACAGACTGAGTGGTCCGTGACTATGGGAAAGGGAAAAAGCAAATTAGAGATGCATTTGTAATTGGCAGTGCTGATGAGAAAATGTCACTGCAATTACAGTCAGACTTGGAGCTGACACTGTAGAAAGCTTTTCACCAAGCCCAGCCACTGGAGCTCGTTAGCAAAATAGAGAGAGACAAAGGAACAGCTAAGGAGGTGAGTCAAGTTAGTAATTATTTAGACTAAACTGACCAAGACAGAAGGAAGAAACTGCATATGCATCAGTAACATCACAAAAAAAGCAAGATCAGCTGTAAATAGAGGTGTTCATGAACCATGCTGCAGTATTCAAAGTTCACTTCCTTCAAACATTCCTCCAGCTATGTCAGTCAGAATAAACACCCAGTCCAAACTGCTATTTTCCACACAGAAAAAAACCTCAGATGTGTGACAAAAAAATTGTGAAGCAGATAGTTATATTTTTCTGTTAGTCTGGTTTTTCTGCCAACTGAATAGGAATCTTTGAGGTTTTGTTCCAAGATCAGTATCAACAGCATGCGCAAAGTACATGTAAACACTTGCTGAGCTGTTCTTCATACCTCTCTAAAACACTCCTGTGGCTGTAAAGTGCAGTGTATTTGTAGTGTTAAACAATCCACCTGCATTGCTGAAGTGACAGAAAATTCCCTGGTCACTCCAAGTGACAGGACAAATCTGGGACATGGGAACAGTCACACGCACACCTCGAAAATGCGGTACATATGATGTTATGTACAGTTTGTTTGTAACAACACTGAGCCTTCAGTGTTTTTACGAAGTTTTACACAAGAACAAAGCCAAGAGAAGTGGGATCACTTCCAGCAGGGAGTGAAGTGTACGAACCTGTTCTATAGCCAACAGGAAGGATAAGCTTGGAGTATTTTATCTGCTTTTGAGTAGGAAAGTACCACTTCAAAACTACTGTACTGGAAAGCAAAGGGCTGTAAGTTACCTCCAACTGGTCTATTCCTTCTTGTGCAGAAACAGGTGCTTGATTTAATTTGGCTAAAAGGGTCAGGACAGGATCCCTGTGACAGCCTTTATCCAGCCTTCTCACCACCTGCCCTTCACTCGGAGGATCATAATCCTAGAACAAAGAAACAAAAAAATGCCACATAATACATGATCCAAAACTGGTTTTTTGTAGGAATTTGAACCATTCTTACTTTAGTTCACAACTAAGCTTTTTTTAACAGTAAGCTTCCACACTGAAAAATTATGTCATGAAAATCCAGGCATTTAAAAATAAGCAAACAGATGACACAGTTTTCTCTTTTTACCCACAGACAGGCACAGTCTTTATTTTATACAAAAGACTACAGTACTTAGAGAGTAACAAGGTCCTTTAGGCCTCAAAGGTCAGGGAAACACTTAAATTCTCACACATACTGGTTGTTAGCAGCAATCTGGCTGCAGAGCTGCTCTCACCAGCAAGGCCTTAGCTTCCTGAACCACACAGCCTAGTGTGAGAATGGAGAAATACTGGAAGGAGCTATGATCCAGCTGACAAAGAGGGAAGAACATCTTAGCAAGCAAATGGTCTTCTGATAAAGAGAACTTTAATTCAGGTTCAGAGCCCAGAGTTTAAGAGAGGAAGTGTGGCAGACAGAGGAGGCACCTAAAGATCTGCAAGTTCAGGGCACAGTCTCACAATATGGTTGTTGTTTTGGGGGGTGTCCTGTGCAGAGCCAGGAGTTGGGCTTGATTATTCTTGTCACTTCCAACCCAGGATATTCTCTGATTCTATGACAGGAATGAAATAATGGATATTAATGGTAAAATATGTACAGGCAGTGTGCCCATCTGTGGGTAGAAATGTTTAGGAAGGATAGGCTGGGAGAAGTGGATTCCCACTCTAGGACATTTAAACTTGCCTTATGGAGCCTGGAAGGGCCCTCTGGAGATGGTCTAGCCCAAGGCAGCACTTCCAGTGTTTGGCCACCCTGAATTTCAACCAGTGTCCACTGCCTCTTGTCTTTCACTGGCTCTGTCTTCCTCACTTCTTTCCCCCAGAAAGATTCCCCCAGAGCTTTCTCTTCTCTATATTCTCTACTGTTATTTATGTCACAGCTACATCTTACCAAGAGGCATTACACAAAGTCAGAGAGGGAAAGTCCAGGCATTTGAGGAAAGGTGCCAAAAGAGAAAGGGAATGGAGAACACCTTGACTTGGAAGGCTTCCTGGACAATGGACTATAGCAGACATTAGAGAAGAAATTATACTGATGCTTTAAGCAGCTTTAACTAGCTCCAGCCTCAGCTAACCTACTTTAATAATTTAATCACATAAGCAATTAAAAGATGCCTCAAAGCTGAAACAGCTCAGAGCATAACAATGTTCTGTTCTGCTTAAGATGCCTTAAAAATAAAAACAATAAAGAAATGAAAGTGCATTAATAGCTATCTCTCACCTACAGAAGTATATAAATCATCCAATTTTTAAAAAATATAAACTAGTTTGTAAATGTGGTCTGTTTTCCTTTGGTGTTCTGAAATTCTAACACTCTTTGTGAGTGTGCAGTTTAAAAGTGTGAATTTAAAAAGTTGGTGAGTGAAAATGTTTAAAGCACATCCAATTCAGCAAGATGCTCAAGGTGGAATCCACATTATCCCTGTTTATGAAACAGTTCCTTACCATTTCATTGGCATCTCGTAAAGTACTGGATAAGCTCTCAGTGAGGTTTGGAAGAGACAGTCCTCCTTCTGCTAAGGCTGAAAAATATTTTATGTTACATCTATTAAAAACCAAGCAAATTACATGACAGAAAACCAAAGCCACATTCTTCAATAAGTGCAACACTGTGCTTTGGTAAATTTGGAAATTCCTACTGCCGGATGTCTATCATAAAGACATATTTTCATATTTCTTTTCATATTTCTTACACTTTGCTTTCAATAAAAACTTAGTACCACATGGTACTTCAGCAAGACAAGTCCCAATTATTTTCCAAGTTGATCTCATGACAAAAGAGCAGATTGAATCTTTTTTCCTTAATAAACAGCAGCGTTTTGTTCAGCGACAAGAAAAAGAACAACGAGGTCTCTTCAGTCTGCATGAACTGGAAGTCAAACTTGTGGTTTTATCAGTATGAAATGTAACTTCAGGAGACTGGAAGAGTTTATAGAGAATAAAAAATTAATTCAAATTCTAATGTGTCTGTCTGGTTACCTCCTGCAGCCAGCGCCTGTCCGTAGGTGAAGAGCACCTCCCCTTCGGAGATGGGTCTGTCTGTGGTCTCAGTTTCTGTGGGGGTGAGGCTGCTCTCCTGCGTGGACACCCCGGAACTGACCGTGGGCACGGGGGATGGAACCTGGGCATGGCAGGGAGGGGCCTCAAAGGGCCTCACCGACAAGCGCTGAGATGGTGAAACCAAGGCCTCTGGTTCCTCATCATTGGCCACAGACATCTCCCTGCAAGGTCAGAACAGGCACTGTGAATACACCCAAACACCCTGAACAGTACGGACTAAAACCTTAACTCAATACTGAATAGAAACAACTTTGCAAAAGAAGTAATTTGCTAGTATTTTCTCCAGTGCAAGAGCACAGCATTTTACAGAACAGCCCAAGAGTCAAAATGGTTAAATAATGTTATTAATGAATTTCTGGTTTTAACTAAAAGTTACTGTGTGTATTCCCAATGAGGTAATACAAAAACCAAAATTCTAATAATACATTATTTCATTGTCACTACATACATTACTGGCAGCTGTAACAATAGAAGTTTACTAAGTACAGAGTTCATCAGGACAATGAATAAGGGCTGATAAATCCTGAGAAAGGTCCTGATTTCACATTTTTCTCCAAAATACAATTTAAGCAATTACAAAATTAAAAAAAAAAAAATCCTGGCTTATCTTAAATGCCTCCTGATATATACATTAAGCATTTCTTTCTACTGACTTTTTAAGTATGTATGTAGAAAGAACAGACAAATTCAAGTTTCTAAAAAATGAGAAAACTGTGCAGGCTGTTGAACTCACATGGTCTTGGGACAGAATGGTTCTTCAGTTGAAGGACTGGGTTTCTCTTCTTCCAGAGGAAGTTCTGCACCATCCCACGGGCTTGGAGGCTTTGGACTTTCCATTTTTGCAGCCTGGGAGCCCCATTCTGAGGCAGGAGGGCTTGGTGTGGGTGCTGTGGGAGGTGTGTTGACAGGGGTGGCCATAGGGGTGCCAACACGGCCTGTGGCAGCTGGAATCTCAACTCCTGCACATGTGAAGCCAAAATTCAGATCAGAAAGGAAAGCAGGAAATAAATCTCAGACACAGCTGGCCAGTTTTACCAGACACTTGCAGTTTTTGTGATACCTTTTGATAATTACAGAGAAAAGACTAGATTAAGAATAGCTTCTTTTAAGTACAGTATTGGCATCTGAAAAAGTCAGAGTAAAACCTCCATTTCTTCTTCAAGGGAGACTGCTCTGCATTTTAAAAAACTAGCTGCTTTTCTTGAAGACTGTACATTTGATTTAATTAATATTAGAAACACAGGAAAGAGCAAAAGACAGCTATTTTTCTAACATGAAAAATTGTGGAGGGGTTGGGAAGGGTGGAAATCACACAGATCATAGAAATGTGTGTTAATTTTGAAAATGGAACTGTTACCAAATAAAAGATGTTTGCTTTCTATATAAATTAGCCCATCATTTTTGTAGAACATGAGTTTCCACTTGAATTATAGCCTCAAGAATATTTATCCTGAGAGATAACATGTCTTTGAAGAAGAAAATTAAAGGCAGTAGATTAAAGCATATTTGCTACTTCTAAACTTCAATTATTATTTTCAATACCTGTTTCTTTAATTTTTTCATGTTCATGAACATCCCCACTGATTTCTGTAGGAGATGGAGATGAATCTGGAGTTTTGACCTGAGGCAGTTCTTTTTCTGGAGGTGGTGTTGGTGGTGGTGTGGCCTGGGGTGTTGGCAATGGAGTAGGCACAGGAGCCTCCTGAGGGGAGGTAAAATCATAACCACAGTTACTATCTCAGTGCAAAATTCCCACCTTCCCAGTATCCCCAGAGAGAGCTGAGGGGAGAGGGAAAGGCAGGTTATCACACAACAGGAACAGTTGCTGCTTCATGGATCTGACTCCTCCAGGAAGCTGCACCAGGCTAAATGGTATGTGTGGGCAAAAGAAATTAAACCCAGTAAATTATGCATTAGGATGATTACATTAGGAAATCATTATGTATGGAATAGAACAGAATGTTTCAGTTGGAAGGGACCTACAATGATCACCCAGTCCAGCTGCCTGGCCAGTTCAGGGCTGACCAGAAGTTGAAATTTGTTGTTAAGGGCATTGTCCAAATGCCTCTGAAACACTGACAGGTTTGGGGTATCAACCACCTCTCCAGGAAGCCTAATCCCACGTTTAGCCACCCTCTTGGTATGCCCACTCTAAATATGAATTACATTATTATATTAATTTTAATACAGTATTTGATACAATGTTAAGCAAGAAAATATTTCATTACATGGACAAAACTGAGTCAGTATAGTAATTTTATAGTAAGAAAAATCAGCTGAACAAACAAAGCAGTAACCAAGACAGTAAAGCACTAAAATAAGCACAAACATAATTGTGATGTACCTTAAAAAGATGACAGCAAAGGACATAAATCTGACAATTATGATGGCTGTTGTTTGGCCTGCTATGGAGCAATATGATGGACCTTCCCAGATTTTTTCCAGCCATGTTCTCTGATATTTCAAAGAAACAAGGCAATGAGGCCATAGGAAGACTTCCAGAAAGAGGATGTCCTCAGCTGATAATTTTTATTAAAAGCTCTCATGAAAAGTGGAACATGACAAGACATTTGGCAGCTCACACAGAACTGTGTGACATCGTGAACACCAACGAATTCAGTAAGAGTTGAAGTTCAGAATAAAAGACAGGAAACTTCACAATGACAAGGGAGGAATCAAGAATGCATGAACTGCATATTCAAGAACTTGTGCTACTACTTCTACTTTTCCACAAACGGGAAAAGGAGAATAAAAAAAACTTATGATAGCACAAGGTAAAGGATATCTGTCAGCTACAAATGTGGAAAGACTTAAAAAAACGTAATTAGCTACCTGAGAATTAAAAAAAACATAATTAGCTCAAGAGAATCACTATTACAGCACAAGGCACTGAGGAAACTCCATCTTGAACACCACATTATTATTAAAAATGTCTGTTAGCACTTTTGTGTTACCTGTGCTTGAGACCAATCTAAATTGGAAAACATCAAAGGCTGCCCAACAGCAGGAGTAAAAAAATGGTTCACATATGGATGATTGCTTTATTTAGCCTAATCAAACAAAGGCCAAAACCAGACAAAACTAATCTCATGAAGCGCACAAACATATATAGTAAGGAAAAACCTAACCATTTAAGCCTAAAGATATTTCAGTTTAAGCTGGTACAGACACAAAAGGGCTATCAGTAAATGTAGAACGAACAATAAAGGAGATTTTTGAGTATCAGAAGAACAAGCTGAAAGGAACATCACACCCTCCTCAATCTGTAACGGAGTGGAAGAGATGCAGATGGCTGTAGTTAAGCCCACAGCAGTGAAACCATTACGTTTGACTATAAAATAACCTGTTTGTCCCTTACAGCAGGCATGAGGTGGTGTTTCAGGCTAACTGCACTGCAGCAGAACAGAATAACTGAGCCCACTTACACCAAAGCCTTCAGTAGTCAGATTTCCAAGCACAGCATTTCCACAAGCATCTCAAAGACATTACACAATGCCAGATTGCAGCACAGTCATGTTGTTATCAAAATAAGAGCCAGCTGTCATTTGATTATCAAAGGGAACACAGGAAATTATTCTGTATTACAGGAAGCTCTACTAATCAATTAAGCATTTACTCAAAACTACTGAACTCAAAACTCAGGAAGAATTCATAGTCATTTTAACAGATATTAAAGAATGGCTGCAAGTCCGTAAGACCAAAAATAACATTTCTCTCAGCTTCCATTTCTTCTTAGATGAGGAAATTGTTTTCTTCATATTTCATTTGTTTGCAAGAAAGCAGCATAACTATTTTCTGTTGAAAATAACACGAGCTATCTTTTGACAACATGAAATTAAGGACCAAATCCTGTAGAACTTCAGTAGGGAAGCTTAAATAAAACAGACCCTTACCATCATAGTAGTTGTAGTGGGAAGAACACCTGGATCAGGAACTGTTCTCTGAGCCTGACTGTCACCTAGCATAGTTGCAATTGTTTCACTGAGAGCTTCATTTACAAAATGATTTATCATCTCTGAGTCCACAGGGATGCCAGCATTGACAAAGAGTTGAAATCCTCCACCACCAGCAACTTCAACTGAAAAAGAAGGAACATAAAGCCCAGGTTCAGGTCTCACTTCCTAAAATGCATGTCCTGTACTGCAGACACTCATTCTCTATGAACTTTTAAACACTTCTTTGCAAAAAGAAGTTTTTTTCACTTTCCAGATAAGCAACAGTAGAGAAGCAGGTCAGGATCATAAAAGAAGGCAAAGGGCAGTGACATCACAGGATAAATGCATTTCTCTCCATTCTCACACATTTAGAAGGAAAGTAATTTTTGACCTATCTTTAAACAAAAGAAAGGCAAAAAAACACTACAGGCTTAGCAAAATGCCAAAGCTGATTTAGATGGCCAATAACAGAAAGTGATTTGTACAGTGGTGTTATGTCTTCTTTTTCTTTTTTTTAGGTAATTTATTTCAATGGCCTTGTAACACTTGCTCTTTCTCAACATAAATTCAAGTGTGCACTGCTGCTTTTTACAGTTTCATTGGTTCAGCATTATCCACCCTTAGGCTCATGCAATATCTACCTACACAGCTTGTTAAAATTAGCCAAAAATGGAGATAATGCCTCTGCTGAGAACAATAACTTGTACTTACCTATGTCAGGGGTTACAACCTCATTGTCTTCGCTCTCTGAGGAGCTAATGCTGGCCACTATTTCCGTCTGAGCTGGGCACATCTCACTGATAATTTTTGCCATTATTTCTTGTTCCACCCTGGCAGAATAAAACCCATTTAACAATCAGCAAACACCAAGACCCCTAAAAGTACACAAAAGAACATTCTTGACATAAAATGCAAGGCAGCTCAAAGGAAAATGGAGAAGGGAATGGAGGTGAGAAGAAAGGGAAGGATCATTAGGGAATAATTCCTTCTTCCATATTTATTCTTTTGCCATTTGCTACATTGCAACTCACCAATTTATCAACTTGTTTTCTATAGTTTCTCTCCTTTGAATCAGTTCATCCAAAACATCAGAAGACTGCTGAGGAGCAGAAGCCACTGGAGGAAACAAAGGACCATTGTATTTTGGTGAGGCAACTTTAAACTGGCCATTAAGCTCCAGAAGAGGCTCAGAGAACTCTGGAATTTCATCCCTCTCCTCTTCCTGATCCTAATAAATAAATAGTAAATTAAGTTATGGTACATTGCTGGAAGGCAATGTCATTGAGGTAACTGTCAAGATTTTTTTCTTTAAGAAACATTTGTAGATGTATCACAGCACACAAACCACATTCTCCCTCCTTAGTGTGTTGTAGTTAATTGATACAACTCTAAGCTTAGTAAATCATAAATCTGTGGAGGTATAAAGCTATAGAAACTGCTAAGTAAAACATGATTTGGCTCATATTTCCTGCCTGTGCTGCACAGGGCAGGGAGCCAGTGGTAATGCTAATACTTGAAAAATTTGCTTGTGGCCTACGTCAGATTTCTTTAATGTCACACCAGAAATGTTCCTCCTCTAAACAAAAAACTTCAGGAAACATTCGACAGTTACGTGTTGCGTTAGGGGGTTTTCTGTTTGTTTGGGTTGGGTTTTGGTGTTTTGGTTGGTTTTCTTAAAATAAATTAAACTTGTTCTTTAAAGTCTCCTGTCTGAAAAGACAAATTCCCAAAAGTTAACGAGCATGTAGTCAATCACAACTCTAATAAACTTGCCAGCACTGAAGACTGGCCATTAATAGTTTACACACAAGTCACATGTGTGTTTAGACTTCCATTAACTTCAGCTGCTGAAACTGAAAAGGTATTCTGGGCAATAATTCACACAATCCTCACAGACATCTTAATTTTAACGTTAAAGTGCTATTTCTAAAAAGTTAGAGAAGTGACTTGATGTGTGTTACAATGTTTGGCTGTTCCCTCCTTTTCCCTGGAGCACACACACAGCACCAAGCCCCCAAAAGCAGTCACTAACCCATCACATGCTAATGTCTCCTGATGAATGAGAACCTGCATCCTTCACTTAAAATATTAAAAACAAATGTCTCTAACAGTAGTACGGGTCTGTAAGAAGAAAATTTGCCAGAAAGACATGAAGAGCTGAGCCCTAAATTAGCAGTGAGAAGTATGTGATGGTGCATAGAAGAGCTCACTGTAAATCTGTATTTACCAAGATTAATCTCCAATACAGTGAGAGGAGAAAAAAGTCTTCTTTTCCCTTAAAAAAATTAAACTTACTTTTAACCCATAAAATAAGAACCTTCCGTGCTATACATTGTCTATGAAAAAAACAGAGAAGGGAAAAAAAAATACTGACATTTTCCTGTCTTCTTCCCCAAGCCAGCATTAATACTTCTACCTTACTACATTTTAAAACTGCAGAGTCAGAGAGATCTCTGATGGGTACTACAGCAAAGAACTATTGGGTCTTTCTGGATCCTTAAATAGTGATAAGTCTTCAACAAAGCAAGAAAACCAGAATATGTATACTTGGGTGACAAAGATCTTTAAACCATTCTAGGCATAGAAATGAACAGAGTAGTTAAATTCAGAAGGTCCTGGGTGCCTTGCGAGCTGATAAGCAGTTCATGCTGTTAGGATATATGTGTTCAGAACAATGATTCACTCTGACAGCAAATGTAAAGATGTCTTTGTCCAGCATTTCATTATGCATTTTCTTCTGCCTGCATTACTCCATAAATTTTCTTTGATGTTGCCTATTTAATACCTCTCAAAGTATGCAAAATACAAACATCTGGATTGAATAAACCAAGTACATACAATAAATCATATATATTTAGTAACTGACAAACTTTTGCAGTTCTACTGCATTTCCAAAGTATTTTATATTTAATAGCACACAAATCCGTAATAATGCACAAATCCAAAAGAAAATTATATTCATTTGGGGGTGATGTATTATCTCTGCTGAAATAAAAAAAAATAATGTAATAGTCAGTATTTAATTATACAGATTGAAGTTGAACGTATATCACCTTGTAGACCAATCTTGAATAATCTGCATTCAATTCTCCATTTTTTTTCCCTGGAGACTGTTGAAAATACCTATCACGACTCCCAATCAAAATATGGCATAAATTAGAAAGTCTTTCAGATATGATTGGAATATTAATCACTGTACTTTATTATAAAGTATCAAGCCAAAATTCTATTTCCCAAATTACATTCAGATAATTGGAAAAAAAAAGTTTGAAATGATTAAATGGTACAGATTAGTTTTGTTCCATTGCCAAACACGTATATGCAGAGACTTTTATTAAAGCCTCGCAAAACTTAAGCCATGGATTTCTTCTTGATGGATTTCTAAAGCAATTCTCACGAGCAAGGTCAGGCTGCACTGCAGGTGTCACCTGTGTTCTTTTGTCTGAAGAGTTACAGATGTAAAAGTATCAATGTCCTGACCAAGAACATCTACAGGAAATGAGGGTTGAGGAAAATACATTTACTCTGAGCTCTGCAGGTTCCGTATTTTGTTGTGGTATTCAAATTGAAAGGAAAAATTCTGAGAAACAAGCCCCCACCTTGCAGTTAGGGCCTGGTCAGAGAGAGCAAAAAGTGCACTTAATCTTAAATCCCAGGAAGTTTGCTACAGGAACTGCAGGATGTGGCTGCTCCTAAGAATTTGAGAACAGACTCAAAAAATCTGAGACTCAAAAAATCAGTTCTGGGCTCATGTGAGCTGAGCGAGTTTCTCACTCTGAAATAATCACACATTCATAGAATGGTTTGGGTTGGAAGGGACCTCAAAGGATAATCCAGTTCCACTCCCTGACACAGGCAGGGACACCTTCCACTAGAACAGGTTGCTCCAAACCTTGTCCAACTTGGCCTTGGACACTCCCAGGAAAAAAAACCACAGAAAAACGTAGCACAACAAAACAGAAGGATATTTCACACAAATACTTACCCTACTCAGTTCTAACGGAATTAAGTTTTCATAATAAAAGGGGGGTGGGGGGAAGACAACAAAAGCTGTTTTTCTGTATAGCATTTTTATGCACATATTTTCATTAATCTGAAGACTCTTTTATAACAATAACTTTGTTTTCTTTTGATGTCTTAAATACCCCTGCCACTCCAGAGACTGATTTTATGCTTCCCCATTGTGTTTGCCTTGCACATTTTTAAGAACATTGTCTGTGTGGTCATAGGCCAAACATATGTTTTACTTGGAACATTTTTGGTATTGTGGTTAAAATACATCCCATTGCC
This sequence comes from Atrichornis clamosus, assembly GCA_013400975.1. Lineage (NCBI taxonomy): Eukaryota > Metazoa > Chordata > Aves > Passeriformes > Menuridae > Atrichornis > Atrichornis clamosus. The sequence goes on from WBMZ01008293.1 coordinate 85,003, forward strand.
AAAAATAAAAGATAAAAGTAATCCAGGAAAAAAAACTGAAAGAGTAAAGATGAATAACTGTTATTCACATAATAAAAATTTAACATTGCAGCATTTTTTGATAGTTCATAAAATGATTTCTTAAAGATTTTTTTTGGTGCAAGCAGAAGAACAATGTCCACATAGATTTAACTCCTCCCCTCCAGTAATATAAGGCAGTTTTGAAACTATAAATGATAAAGCATTTGCACACTTTTGATAGACAAACCACCATTTTAGGGCTGTTTAAGTAACTGATAATGCTAAATGATTAACTCATTTTAAAAATAAATCTACCTGTAGGCTCTAGGGTTAATATTTGATGCACACTCTAATCCTGGGATTAGGAGCACACAGAAGAGGTAAAATGAATACATTTTTGGGTAGATTTTGATACACACATGTTTTGTGCACTGAAGTGAAATACAGGCTGGTTCACCAACCTTGAGTGTTTCTCAGGCCCCCACTGACAAGAGGTCAGTTAACTAAAGAAAGGACTTGCTACCTAAAAAAGTGAAACTGTGAAAGACTATCTCAAATAAACCCAAGTTATCATAATCCAGATACAACAACATAGACAAGAATTTCTTTTTAAGATCTAATCAAACCCTGCCCTCTGTGTGAAGCCATTCCCCCTTGTTCTGTCACTCCAACCCTTATTCAAAGTCCCTCTCCGGCTCTCCTGGTGCCCCTTTAGGCAGTGGAAGGTGCTCCAAGGTCTCCCCAGAACCTTCCCTTCTCCAGGCTGAACAACCCCAGCTCTCCCAGCCTGTCACTGTACCTTCCACATGCAAAGTTTTAAATTGTAAAATCTAAGTGCTATAATCACTGCTGATTTTAGAGAACTACTTGTATTTCTAGTGGATTCTAACATATCCAAATAAAAGCTAATTTTAGCTTTTAATTCTAATTTTTTAAAAGCTTCTCTACTCCCCAAAACACAGTAATTTCTAACATTCTTTATAGCACTGTAAACAGTTCAGTATTGCTCAAATGTGTACTTTTAAAGCTGCTAGGAAAGCAAACCAGTTCCTTTACACTCTGCTTGCAGTTTTGACAGAATAATATAAAATAAATATAAAAATTATCAAGAGGAAAGGACACCTTAGCAATATGATTACCTGCATGACATCAGTAACATCAATGAAATTTCCAGTTCCTGGAAACTTTGTGTCTTCCTCTTCACTGTGTACTTCTTCTGGAGTCTTACAAAGACAGATTGCAATTGTTAGGTATTTCATCTTGGAGGGGGGAAGGTGCATTAGCAGAAAACCTTCATGACAAGAATGCAATTAAATCACCACTCACTGCCAATAGCCTAAATGGACAGAAAATTCTTTACCCACCTTAAAAGTTAGGAGGAATTTCTTTGCATAGCATAAAGAGACATTATTGGACTTTCCTGCATGCTGACAACTAAAGCCTGCTGTTACCAAATCTAATGGAATATCTCACCATCAAAAGTTCTAGGCCAACAGAGTCTAAAAGAGTCTTAAGCAGTTCACTGATGTGCAATTTCTACAGTGATATTTAATAATCAGACCATCAGAGAATGTTTTGGGCTGGAAAGGACGTAAAAGCTCATCTTGTTCCAACCCCATGGGCAGGGACACCTTCCACTGTCCCCGGTTGTTTCAAGCCCCGTCCAACCTGGCCTGGAACACTTCCAGGGATGGGGCAGCCACAGCTTCTCTGGGCAACCTGTGCCAGGGCCTCACCACCCTCCCAGTCAAAATTTTCTTTCCAACATCCAATCTAAACCTACTCTCTGTCAGCTTGAATCCATTCCCCCTTGTGCTGTCACTCCATGCTCTTGTGAACAGCTTCTCTCCACTTTTCTTGTATGGTCCCTTTAGGCACTGGAAGGCCACAATTAGGTCACCCCAAAGCCTTCTCTTCTCCAGGCTGGACAATCCCAATTCTCTCAGACTTTCCTCTTAGGGGAGGTGCTCCATCCCTCTAATCAACTTGCTGGGATAGAGTAAAAAATTTTATATAAAAATCACTCTTTTAGTGAATACCTGGATCACAGGACTCTGGAGGACCTAACTCCAGAAGTCAGACTAGCAGCTCACACACAGAGAAAACAGAATGTACAATAACCACATAAAAATAATCAGTGCATCCCTGAGCCCTCACACTGTCCAGTCTGTCCTCATCATTCACATGCAGCAGTTAACCTTAAAGCTGCACAAAACCCTTCCTTACTGCTTAGATTAAGACTAAAAACACTTCAGAAAAGTTGTCTGGGAAGACCATAGAGTGGCCAGCTCCAAGCAGCACAGGCTCCCAGGGCCCAGGCTATGCACACACACCACTGACCACTCCAGGACAGCCAAGCAGCAGAGGGAGGGATGGAGAACATCCTCAGGCTTCACTGAGGACACTGAAGCCAATGTAAACAAGACAGACATGGGCCAGTAGGGATTATAATTCTTGATAGGACACAGGAACACTGCTTTTCTCAGAGTTTTACTATGGTGATAATTTAATCTTGGAAGAACAGTGTCTTTCTACAGTTTTTCATTTTCTTAAACAAATACCTTAAACTATAAATTCTTTAGAATAATTACTCCATTTTTCCTAGAACAGTCTCATTTCTCTAACTAAAAAAATACAATGAGATAACTTTGCAGTAATTTCACATATTTTCTTTTTGAACAAATTTGAATTCCCAGACAATCAATACCTGTATTGCAGCATCGACAGCAGGGAGCAGAGGCTCAGAGCCTGGAAGAACGTGGCTTACACTCACACTGTCACTTGAAACACTGTCAATATCAACATTTGGTAACACCTGGGGCAGAAACAAAAAGCACCAATATAAAAATCTATGTATTAGCTAGGCTATTATCATTGAACTTTTTGGATTCTTTCTTTGCAATTAGTTTAGAAGATGTTGGCCCATAACTATGTAGGCTGGTTATTAATTACACATCTGGTGTAGTAAAACAAAGGGATAATTGTAATACAATACAGTTTGTAATAAAGGCATGTCCATCATAGCATCAAAATGTGTTGTATTTCTGTTAAGAACAAAGACTGAAATGCTTGCTTCATTCCTTGGGGAAAAGAAACATCACCTTAAATATTTAAGAACTGGGTGAAATAACAGCAATACGCAGGTGGGTGGAAGTGACACAGCAGGGGAACAAACCACAGAACACTCTACCTGTATTTAACTCTGAGTTCCATGAATCATTTGTGTCTGAAAGGTGTGTGGGGGAGTGTGTGCAGTCTCAACAATTTGAATCCAAAATAAGGAACATGTAAGAAACATGTACTTCCTTCACAACAGACTCATGTAAAAAATTAAAACAAACCCCAACCCACGAGGTAAGGACTGCAGTGGTTGATTAATCAGGAGCGAAACCTTTGGGTTGACAATCATGCTTGAAACAGAAATCTTAAAGGCCAAAGCAATCATCCAAGAAAACTGACATTTATATTTATACTTCTTTTACTCTAAGTTTGTTCTGGCTCAAAAATCTCATTAAAAAAAGAAAATGTGACATAGATCTATTTTACAAACACCCTGCACAGGTGACTTAGGGAAGAAACAGTTTTCTATTTTGGTCAAATAATAAAGATAATTGTTAAAATATGAATAATATATTAGAATATCATGAGAACTGCTTGGCCCTTCCATTCTGTGTTTTTCTAACTCTTACTGAAAACCATCTACTGATGTCAAATTGTGTTGCTGATGGATCAGACTATCTTTAGTTAGTATTCATTAAAATAAACAAACAAATAATCATCACTCTTGACATGTACCTGCACAGAGAGTTGAGGTGGGTCCTTTTTCTCTGATCTCATCTCTATTACTGCTATGTTTGGTTTTTTCACCTCAACAGGAGGCTTTGGTGGCACTTGAGGAAGGGAGGTTGTAACTGTGACAGGATGTGGTTTATCGATAACTACTCCAGCAGGCTGCAGCAATGTGCTGCTACTTTGGGTTTGACCTAAGGACAGTTGAAAAACAATTAAAAATTTACATATAAATCTCCAAAGCCAGTAAATTCATAAATTTATTAAATTCTGTGTGTTTCATATGAGACTGAGATTCTGTGTGCAATCACAGACCAATTAAAAAGCTCCCTATTAACATTAGCTGAACTATGGTAATTCATTAGCTAATTTTAAGGTTTCCCAGCAGAAATTGTAAACTCAATGCCACCTTTTTTTTAAACTATTCTTGACTTTTCTTGACTATGGTGACACCTACTGCTGAAAACAAGAATTGCGTTTGCCATTCAAAAACTACGTATCATGCTTCTCCCACCTCACATTCTTTTAATCATACCCAAAATATGACGTATAGCAACCCACAAATTTTTGAGTTGCTCTTTTGAAAACATTGTCTTATTTCAATGCCAATATAATACGAACCCTTCTCAAAACAAGCCCTATATAAACATTCTACTGAAGGTCCAAAAACACAGAAGTTATGACAAGGAATTTAGTGTGTTTGGCACAATCCTACTGAAATTGTTGAGCTGAAGTCATTGCAAATGTTGAATCCCAGGGTGAGTGACTCAGTTCCTGCTAACGTGGACACCCAACATAAAGCAAGGACATGAACCCTAGAAACAAAGTGTACCAAAAAAGGTACAGCTAAGCAAATAATTTCTCTGTCAGGGAGTCACCAAACATCCATCATGAAGAATGAGGAAAACCTGAACATTTTCCACCGATCCTCCAGATTTCCTACGAGAGGGGCAGGTGCAAATCTCATGGAATGGTTTGGGTTGGAAGCGACCTTAGAGATCACGTAGCTCCAACCCCCAAACCACTGACTTAAGAAGATGGAAGCTGTATTTCCATGAAGGAGCAGTAATTAACATGCACACACCCTTCTGCAGGCTATTTGCTCCTACCTAGTGGAATAGCCATGGGAATGAGGTGCCCTTCCAAGGGCCCACAGGCAGCAGGCACGTCTCGACTGGGGCTGAAGAGGTACCGGTTCTCCTGGGCCAGAGCATGCACAGGATGCTTCTTCCTGGGGCTGGTGATGACCTTCTGTGTGTGAGAGCAAGTCTGGGTTCTTGCTGACTTCACCTTTGTACCTGAAACAAGAGCAGATAAACTGCAGGTCAAAATGCATGTACAAACCCAGTGACATCACTCTACTTAACCAAGCCTTCCTGCTGAATCAATTGTAAATTTCTGCTGCGGGGTGGAGGGAGTGAGTGATGGAGTCCCAAAGAGGAGAACCTGAAAGTGCTAAGGTAGATGTCTCAGTATTGGCAGCAATGAAGGAGTTAAAATTGCAATTTTTAAGTTGAATCTAGCAGATAAGGGCACAGAAACATGAAGAGGACCAAAGGACAGTAGCAGGTTGGAATGAAATGTGTGACTTAGCAGCTAAGAAGAAATCTGTAATTTAGGTTTGAAATGTAGCCACAAACCTGACAGGTACTCAAAGGAATGAGTATAATCTATAAATTCCTGGTTTAACAACTCACTGCTGCTGGACAACCAAGCCATAGCTAATACCCAGTAGTCTTGACTTCCATTATCATGGAAGCACTGATTTTTTGGTCCAGTTTTTCAAGTGTATGGTAAATAGCCAGCCAGAAGTAATTTATATGTAAAAATGTCTTAAGCATATAGCACAGGAGAGCACTTATTGCAATGTGCATTTCTCACGAGGCAGTCATGCAAGGTCTTATTCAACCTACATTTTTTGCAAACAATGGATATTATTAAGGAAATTATTAACTTTAATCTAAATGGATAAATACTGCCTGAAAATTCCTCCCCCCCAAAAAGGTGTCAACAATCATGAATCAAACAGAAGTGCTTCTACTGTTATTTTGTAGGTGTTAGGAAAATGAATCTGGAAAGAATCACACTGGTAACCAACTCCATATCTTTATTACAGCCAAAAAAATGTCATCTCACTCCTCTGTTGTTTCTAATCATTACCTCCCTGTAGCCAGTTAACACGTGGCAACCAGCACTTTTTAGCTCTGTTCACATTTAACAGCCTCCTAATTAATTGAAGAATGAAAGCCAATGATTATAAAATACAGGAATCATAAAGATTGATAATGTGACTCTTGTTAAATGCAGACAAGCAAATAAGGCAGTTCACTTATAAACTGGTATTTTTTTACAGACAAATTATGGGTTGTAAACATGGAAACAAGAACAGCAAGTCATAATTCTTCAGCGAGAAAATACAGTGCAGAGACAAGCATCTCTAGAAAAGCCTTTACAATTAGGTTGGATAAGCAATGGAATGAGAAATCACAACACAGTGCCCTGGTCAACAGGAGAAATGCAACCCCCAGATGTCTAAACAGGATGTCTGAGATGGAGCAGGAAAAGACCTCCATATATGATAGCACTGCATTCAGTACTAAGTCTGTATCTCTGTAAATATTAAAATAGATTGAACAGTAAAAGGCATTTTTCATTTTGTAAGGAAAAATCACCTGGGAATAGGAGTAGCTGTAAACTGAAGCCAAAACCTCACTACAAATCAGATAATAAATCTGAGGTGTCCTACTTGCTTTTGAACCACAGGATGTTTTGCCATGGGAAGAAGCAACTACAGGCAGAATTTCTGACGTTTAAATGATGAGCAAGTGCCTTTCTGCAAAGCACAAGTTAGCCAAAAAAACTGTTCTGTAGTCAGACAAATTACTGGACTCTGTAACATAAAGAGATACAGTTCAGAGGCTTGTGATTTAGAAGAGGTCATACTACACGATCTAACAGTCCCCCCTGGCCTTGAACTTTTGAGTAAAAGCAGAAATTGGCAGAGTATCTGCAATGCCGCCAACTTGTAAAAACAAGGTTCTCACAGTGGGAGTGATTAAGTACTGTATACACACAGCACCTCATTTTAATTGCTTTCAACTTTTCATTTTTCCCTGAAAAGTTTATTTGCACTGGGCAGAAACTAGACATTTAATTAAACTTACCTTTAAAAAACTAGTGTTTTACATGTATTTATCAGTTCACGTTATGCAAGAAAACAACTCCAGCTTTTTTTTTTAGGAATGCTCTCTTACTCATAAAAGTGTAAGTTGAATTTTCTTCCTAACTTCCCATAAGAAACCAAGCATTAGTCACCATAGTTTATTTGCAAAGAAAATGGTTGAGAGTTATAAAATGACTGAAAAGAGACTCTCCAGATGGCCATTTCAGTCTTAAATAAACATCCTTATTCTAACACTAATTTAAAACAAGCTCAGTGGACTGCTCTAACAAAATAGAGTCATTTAATAAGTCTGGATTTTTCAGCCAATCAAACCCAAGGCCAAAGACTTACAATAATTCTTAAGCCTTTATCACCTGGTACATCAAGGCCAGGAAGGGAATCTGTGGGTGCAGATCCATGAAGGGAAGAACGAACCGTGCCTAATGTGGAAGAGATTTGTTTCTTTCCTTCTTTTCTTTATAAGAACCTGGTGCTTTGAAGCGATCATTCAACCTTGTTGTATTTTATTTACACTCCTACTACAGAGGAGCACAGATCTGTTTCTAATTTTATTATTTGTACTTTCCTTTGCCATAACAGTGTCTTTCACAACAGCAGCCCTCAAAAGCATTTAACTGTTTTGACTTCCTGAGACCCACGTGAAACACCATGTACTATTTTCCCATTTTATTGGCAAGATGTAGGAAAGCTCAAAAATTAAGCAGTTTGACCAACAGTCTTACCAAGAATCAGAACCAAGTAATTCCAGTATCAAACAAAGGCTGACCGCAATCTAAAGACAATAAAATCAGAAAGTCTGGAAACAGGACATGCTCACTGGAGTGCTATTCCTTTAAACAGTGTGCAAAAAAGTCCATTCTTCCCTTAGATAAGAATACAAGGGGGTGTCTTATTTTATTTACTGTCAGGGTAGAGACAAAACCATAACTTTCCATAACTGCAGCCTGATGTTAAATAGAGAAACAGATTTTATGGTGGCTTTACTCCTGCAAACACACACACACACACGTTGCTGTGCTGCTGCAGCGTGACTTAATGGCTTGGAAGGGAATCACTCTGGGAAAAGGCTATCCAGAGTTCATTCTGTTTCCAAGCAAAGAGCTTTTAACCTGTTTGTCACATGCAGGAGTTTTGGAAGATTGATGGCAGCATTGATCCTGTGCACAGTTTTCCCTTTCATTTCTGTTTGCCTCCAAGAGAAAACAAGGAGAAGCACAGGAGCACCTTGCTACAACTGCAGGGAACCTGCACCTTCCCATTTCACTGACACTACTGAATACTGTAGTTATTGGTAATTTCAAATGATCAAATGACCTATTTGTTATAATTAGATTGGGAAGGGGGCACTCTTTCTGCCACTTCACAAGATATTGTTTCTGGAATGATGAAGTTGGCCGCCCTGGAAAGGTTATGACCTTCTATAAAGGACAAGAGCCCAATAAATATAGGAGAAAATTCGTTTAGGACTCAGCAAAAGTAGAACTGCTGATTAAATATTTTTAAGGAAGTGCCTGTTCTCAATCCAAATCTTAGTTGTCACGGTATCACTGTTATTACTACCCTAAGTGTTTACTAGCACACATTTCAGTCAAACAAATCTGTACAGAATAAATTAAATTACAGGTGTGCAGCATACCCAGTAGTCAAAAACAGTGATGTATCATGCTTCAAGTGAGTATACCAGAGTATACCAGCACACCATTTTTCACAAAAAAAAGATGTTCAAGAAAGGGCAATAAAATATCTAAGTCACAAGGCTGGCAGTTTTCACATAACAAGGTCTCACCTTTCAGAAAATAAAGCAAGTTTTGAAAAGTTTTCTAGGTTTTTGCCAGGACTACAATCCAAATTTTCCAGGAGGGTTATGAGAATTGTGAATACTTTCTACCAGTAACATTTTTTCTTCATGGATCACAACTGGACTCCAGAGCACAGGTAAGGAAAGTGCCACTGAGACCATGTTAGGCTGAACAATAGATTCTTGTACTATTTTGAGGACTTGCCACTGGGGATGTTCATCACAACCACAGAATCATAGAAGGGTCTAGGTTGAAAGGAACCTTCAAGATCAAGCAGTTCCAACTCCCTGCCATGGGCAAGGACACCTTCCACTAGAGCAGGTTACTCAATAATATTAAAATAATAATGTAAAAAAAGCCTCAACCTCAAACCCCAGCAGTGCTTGTCTTCAAAGACATAAATATGTTTTATACCACACACTGCAATGGCCTAAAACCACGGTCTCATCAAGTGACTGCCTGATGTTAATCTCTTGTATTTCATACAGAATATGATGTTTTGACAGCTATAATAAAAACCCAGACAGCATTTTTACACGTGACCTTTAAGATTGCATCAAGTATATTTTCCCTGCATGGGTAACAACAGACTAAGTGCAAGAAGCGTGGAGGGAGCCAGCTAATACTTTTCCATGGATGCACATCCTGTTAACTCCATTGTGCCCACCACCACTTTAACCACCTCTTACACTTCAGCCTCTCTCCCATCTCCACACTTCCCCTTCCTCCTTATCTTTTCTCATCTAATTTGTTCACTCTCTCCCCCAGTAAAATGATACACCCTAGTTTTTCTGAAAAAGATAACGAGGAAATAAAACAGATCCAATTAAAACATTACTTTTTACTAACTCTAGATAAAGTTTATCTACACTCATGTAAGTCAGATATCATCTAGTCTCCCTTTTAAATTATTTTTACACATTTTTAATAGGTTAGAAAATTAGGACCTTCTTATCCTAACACCACCTAAAAAACTAATGAATAGAATTCATTATTAATACATTAATAACCTTTATCAGTTAAATAACCCTAACAAGCTATTACAGAAAGGAGTTATACTCTGTTTGTAACCCTGACTGGACTAACAAAAGGATTTACCTGCATTTAATGAACTTAACCAATGATTCTGATTACATCTTTCAATATTTTCAAGCTAACAGATGTCATCTTCATGCCCATAAATTTAATTTTTCATATTTCAATTAAAGCACTAGAAGTAGGAAATTAAATATCACACTTCCTTGATTTTTCAAATCTCAGTACATTTCTGAACTCTGAATGAGTTAAGAATTTAAATGAAATGACTGGATAAACCTGACACAAAAAATACATCTCCCAGTGTCCTTTATCAAAAATTGAGTTAATTTTTCAACATCCTCAGCTTTAAGATGTGATTACTTCCAGCAATTCAGCTCCTTAAGTCTAGGACAACAATAAATACACATTAATATATTTATCATATTTAGAAATAATTATTTATCTGACAATCTAATATCATGACACATTAAGCAAAATACTTCTGGTATTTTTTATTTTTGAAAAGAGGATCTTGAATAGCAATAGACTATTTCAGTTGGACAGGACCTACAACAAACATCTAGTCCAACGGCCTGAGCACTTCAGGGCTGACCAAAAATTGACGCCTGGTATTAAGGGCCTTTTCCAAATGCCTCTGGAAGACTGGCAACGCTGGGACAGTGACCTTATCTCTAGAAAGCTCACTGCAGTTGCTTAAGCTTTATATTGAAGAGCAGCTGAACTACCACTAACAGATTCATTTTCCCCAGGAATTCCTAGTAGAAAAACTGGGAAGGAACACCTTGTTCACATCAAAGAATTACTTACCTCTAACAGTCTCTATCAGCTTGGGTCTTGGAAGTTTAGATTTGGGAGAGGGAGAGTTGAATCTCAGATACGGGGCTTTTTTAAGCGTGCTACGATGGCCCTGGTAAATGGGTTTCCCATAAACTTGAGACAGATAATCTTCATTTTGTACCAGTGCAGTCCTACTCAGAGGTCCCTGATGCACACCAAAAAGGAAAAAAAAAAAGTAGTTTACAGTTCTTCATTTATGAAAACTGAAACAGGACAGAGGTATCACGTTCATTTCAAGTTATTACCCTTACACACACAATTTTTCACACCAATACTGCACAGTTGTTACCAGAAAAGAAACCAACTACTTGGGAACTCACATCTGCCCTTCTTTCTCTGCTCTGCAAGTTTTCAGAAAAGTAAGTTTTAAACCTCTGTTTCCTTGTGTTATCTTCCACTTGCTTCTGCAATGGCTTAGCTGCAGAAAAAGGCTTCTTTGTCAGGCATCCTTGGATGTTTTGAGTTTTCTCTTTAATTTCTTTCTTGGTCTTCATAGCCTTGAGGTTTTGGGCTCTCTTGATCCATGGAACCTTTTGATCGCGCTTTCCTTGTTCTGAATCATTTCTTGCCATTTCAGCCTAAATAAAAAACATAAACTTAATAAATGGAGATTTTTATCTTCAAGGCTATCAGAAGAGTGTGTGGATAACTCTGAAGCTCTGAGAAATGGCCTGTTTTTCATGTTAGCCAGCAACTGAGACCAGTGATTTTCATTAAGCAACTAAAGGTTTAAAACAGAGCTAAGTATTTTATTATAGCTTACTACATGTTAATAATAATAGGCAGTTTTTTCATGTTTTCAAGGCATGAGTAAATCACTTTGCTCTGGACATGAATGAACAAGGCAAGGTGGAAAGATAAAACACAAAACCCTGAACTCATTTTTCCAGCCATACCTGGATTTCCTCACTGATTGCCTTAATCCAGTCATCCACAGTCCTTCTGATACGAATCTCTTCCAATACATCTCTGAAATAGAAGAAAGAACTATTTTAGGTCAGTGCTTCTCAAATTGCACAGATTTGTTCCTGGGAAAGTAGTGACCTAAAAATGCTCTAAAAAGAGAAGCCCAGAACACAGACAGTGAGATTCTGTACCTCTACATTCTCCAAAAGGCACTAAGTAAAGCCCATTGAGTTTCCCAAATCCAAATCTGTTCTTACATGATGCCACCTGCAAAACCCACTCCCTGCTGCTAAGTACCAACATTACTACAAATATCTAGGAATTAAGAGGCAGCCATGTGTCACTTCCTACTTTGATCAAAACCGAAAAAACCAAAGAAAAATACTTAAAATTACAAGACAAAAAAGCGGATGACAAATTACTACATCCTCTGAAAGATAATGAGAGCAGGTATTATGCCTGGAAAAAAATCTTTATATATATATATATCTATATATATCTATCTAGAATAGCTACCTTCCTCAGGAAAATGCACATCTAAACTGTATTTTAATAGAAAACTTCCATTATGACTCAAGCAGGAGTATTTAATACAACTAACAAAGCCAAAGTTCATAAGCCAAAGATCTGTTGTAGGGTGACTAATTCTGAAATGTTTACAGGCTTATGCAGCCTCTTCTCCTCTGAATAATGAACTTAGTCTTTAATTAATGTTCTTATTAATGCAAGTTTGTATGAGAACAGCTAAATGCCATGGCAGCAGTGCAGTCTGTCCAAATGACAAAGCCTAAGAAATCAGATTTAGCCAGACAGTAACAGGCACCTGACAAAAATTCAGTTCACATCACAAGGGTTTAAAAACATCTGAAGTTCAAGAATCAGGCAGTGATTGCTATGAAGAGTCAATAAATCATTTTGCGGGGAAGTGCAGCAGTTCCTCAATGCACAGATTTGAAAACATTAATCTCACAAAGCACTGATTTATAGGGTCTAACCTGTTTGTAGTCAAGGTGTTAATGAAAGAATACATGGCATCTCCATCTTTAGCACGAGTAACAGCTTCCAGATTCTCCTCAAGAACCTTTTTATTGTTTTGAACTCCTCTCAAAATCCTTTCAGCATCCCTCAGTATAGATTTTGGCACTTGGACATTTTGAAGGATGGATGGTTTATTGAGCAGATCATGTTCAGGAAGATCAGGTGCAACAGTAGGATTTTTTGACTAAAATTGAAACAGAACCTCTAGCTTTTAATCAGAGATTGTAATTTCCTATTAATCTGTTATCATATCAATGCCATCATATGAAATCCTGTCCACGTGCACTATCAGCAACTTCAATTACTCAAGAACATTCATTATGTTGCAAATATATTTAGGAAAGTGAAAGACATCCAAAAGATCTCATGATGTGAAGTATGAGAAGCAATGCTAATGAGGCTAATAAGCATGTGAAAAGATGGCAATTAGATACATGAAGTATCACAAGAAAATCTCCCCATGTGACAGTTATTAAATATAATTAAAAGCCTGATAAAAACCCAAGACCTCTAAATATATGCACTTGTTTGCCATCAATCTACACCAAGAAAAACCAGGCAACACTCATATGTTTTAACAAGATAAATCCCTCAGCAGCCCCTTGATCCTCTCCCATTTTTGCTCATTTTCACTTTTCAGAAGAAACAGTGAAGCCTCTCACTTTGCAGAACCCTTTAACAGAGATAAAAATCAAACATAAATTAGTTGCTAAGTACAAAAGGAAGGAACACAAACACAGAAAACAAGTTCTCACATTCATTCTCACATTCCTGATGAAACCCAGAGATCCCAAAAAACTTCATTTAACAATAAAAAAATTTAAAAGTGATGAATGTACACAAAAAAAAGAAACCTCAAATGAAAACCAAAATACCCAAACTTGAATAGACTCTGAAAGCATCAACTGAATGAACAGAAGAAAACCCCTCACAGATCACAACTCAGTTTTGGCTTTAAAAGTACTCTATAATCAAATTGGAATTAAACAAAAGTTTATATTCTAACAGATGTACCGCCACAATGGACAGAGCAAAACAGAAATCAACACACTGATCCCAAGATCTTGGTTTTGGCCTGGTGAGAAAAGGACAACATATCAGATTATTTATCAATTTTATATAGGCCTCCATTTAAAAATGAATCCTCTTGACAAATAGTAGCTCAGTAAGACAAATAAAATCTGTGAGAAAATATATGAAATACAGAGACATGATCAACTGTAAAATGATGTAGACCTGCTAGTCAGACCCAGATCATGACATGGTAATTTAGCAGCAGCCCACACTGTGCCAATTTCAGACAGCAGCTTCCTGGCTGATACTTTTATTACCCCCCAAGGGATTTCACTAGGACTGAACAAGACCCAAGTAAAGCAATCTGGACACAACAGCAACCTTCTAACAAACATACAGGTATGCAATAGGTATGCAGTGCTATTTCACTGCAAACACATTCCAAACTGCTTCAGCATTACAGTATTAAAAAAAAACCACAAAAAAAGTGAAAGCATAAAAGTTTCGGGATCTACCTTAACAAGATCATTCATGTCAGATTTCCACGAATTTGCTTCCTAAAAAGACAGAAGAAGAGCTGTTGAAACTTTAATCTAAAGACAGATCTGTCAAGGTAAAATCCAAAGGAAGTATTTGATCAATTTTACTGGGCACAATGAATTCCTTGAGATTTACTACATCTCACTGCTCATTTCTGCTGGGTTAGAGCACCACCTTCTGTCCTCAGCTAACTCAGACCTCTGCTTTATAACAGAGGTAGTTTATTATTTATCCAAAAATGTATTATCTCAGTGCTGAGGAGTCAACAGCTAATTATCTAATTGACAGGACTCTCCATCTGCTCAAGTCATCATCTCTGTCTTCCTACTGACCTTTTTCATAACAGAGATTTCAAACCATTTTTGGAACTGTGTCTTTCTCTCCTGCCACTCCTTCTCCTATCTCATCTTGTTCTCTTGCCCATACTCAGGTTATGTTACTTGTTTAAGTTTTTAGCAATAGTGGTAAGAAAGTATTTGCAACCTAAATGGGGCACATGGCAAGTAAGAACAGTCAAATGTACAATCCACTGAGTGTTACAAAACCTATAAAAAAGGCATCAGCTGTGCTGTAAGATATGACAGATGAAGCTACATTTTCTAAAGATACCTGTCTATTATTTGTTGCTGTAATACAAAATATTTTTAGGGCAACATGCAAGCTGCAACCGTCAACCACAGAAATAAAACAAGAGAATCAAAGCTATTACAGCTCAATTCACAAAGGTGAATTTTCCAGTTTTTCTTCTTTCCCACTGTCTGTATTTACAAGAACAGAGAGGACCACAGAAGACAGGTAGAACCAGGAATGGAATCAGCTTAAGAGATAAAAGCCTCCATTACCAGAAGCTTCATGTTGCCAGCACAGAACCAAATTCTGTACCCCCAAAGGTACAAAATCATTAGCACAAGAAACAGTACAAGGATCTATGCCAGGCAATTCCTTGGAAATAGCACTCTTTACAAAAAGAAGAGGCAAAATGAGAAAGGAAGTGCTTAAGTCAGCCCTAAAGCTGACTGGAGATAAATGGAACATTGTTCTTTTCCAAATAGGAAAGTTACATCAGCTCTGCAGCTTTATTTTGTGGGAAGACCAGTGGAGAACAAGCACTGAAAATATCCAAAACCTTAAAACAAACAAATAAACTTATTTCTTTGTCTTTCTTTCTCACCTTTTTTATGTCTGGGACAATGGCAGCAAGAGCCTCTACAATCTAGATCATTGCACATTCAGAGACATTACTCAGGCTCAAAGTCCTTCCACACACAGAGACTCCAATATTTCATGTAATTGTAAATAAATGTGGTCTTTTTACAGGTGTAGAAGCAAGAGCAGCACTTTTACTGATACCAGACCTCTAAGTTTTTCTCCATAATTTTTATTCCCCTTACTCAAACTCCTGGTCGTTTACCTGCAGAATGTTGTGCATTTCTCTTCTCAACTTGCCAAGATCTTGAAGCAAATCATCTGCCTTTTGCACCGTTTTCTCAATTGAACTGTAATTTTCAAAAGCAGGGATTAAGTCTGCAGGCAAAGCAGGGTGCCTGGGGGAAGAAACACTCCTGGTTACACCTCTCATGGCTCCTCAGGTGGCCCAGCTGTGAAACCAAGCATGAATTTAGAGTGCAAGAACACCAAACCTATAGACAAAGTGGAATTTGCTCTGGCATCTGAAGTTAAAGAGAGGTTATTGGGTTTTCTCTGTTTACCACGTAACATCTTGAGCTGTATCCTTGTATTTCCAACGGTGAAACTACATCTAATAGAGCAACATGTAAACTCTGGATACCTCTCCATTTGAAGCAATTAACATTTTTGTGTGCACTGTCATACATCAGATAGCATATATGTAGCAGTTTCTCACTGTCTATTAGTGAAATTAAAACATTACATAATTGCCTAGGGAAAATATGCTTCTGACTGCACTGTAAAGCTTAGGAATTGTTAGGTGGATGCTGCTCCTGAAAAACACTCCAAGTGCAACCCACTGACCCCTGGGAAAGGTGGTATGAGCTATCCTTAGAAACTAGCCTTCATCAACCTGCAGTTCAACAGCAATCACAGAATCATGGAATATCCTGAGCTGGAACTGATCCATAGGGATCATCAAGTCCAACTCCTGGCCTTGCACAGACACCCCAACAATCCCAGACTGTGCCTGACAGCGTTGTCCAAACACTCCTGGAGCTCTGGCAGCCTCGGGGCCGTGACCATTCCCTGGGGAGCCTGTTCAGTGCCCCACCACCCTCTGGGGGAAGAACCTCTTCCTGATATCCAACCTAAACCTTACACAGGTCCAGCTGTTCCCTCAGGTCCAACTGAAAGTAATGCAAAAGCAGCATAGAAATACTCCAGCACACCCCTGCCAGACTCAAGGACCACACCAGCGACTCTGTTACACCATCAGTATCTTATACACTTCTCTCATTTCATTAAAACAAACAGAAACTCCTCCTCAGTTTTGGAATGTTATGTTTATTTACCTGTCTCTCTCAGAATGCCAGCTTATTTCATTGCTGCTTAATGCAGTCTTCTTGGAATATTCACGTTGCTTCAGTGGTATTTCCTGAGAATTCAGAGTATGTTCCAAAAGTTTCCCTTCATCTTAAGGCAGAAAAAAAGAAAGCTGAGTTAGTTCAATATATTTAATACTTTCTTTTCCTTTCCAGATATTTCACCATTATATTATACTCACCAAGGATATTAAAATGTATTTTATATTTAAAAATACAGATCTATTTCAGATAAGGCAAGTAATTAAAACCACTCATACTAATCTATCTAAGACTGCTTTAAATCAGCAAAGCTAGAGCACAGATGAATGAAACTGGGATGGCAATGAACTGAGCCACAGAGAACAAACTCAGAGCTTCTTTTGTCTCATTTCAATTATTCCTGGACCCACTGAACAACAGGAATACCTGACAGCTTTGTAACAGAGACAGAAGCAGCAATCCAGGAATGATCTGATAAAGACACACATTTAGCCCATGATGTTAGAGCACAATGGCTGCATCTTTTAAATGTTCTTCCTCAACCTTAGATCCTCAAACATTTCTAGACACAACCAACTAAATTTTAAGATGCTTTATTTTTTGATTAAATGTTCAAAACTGAGTTTCATGCCACTAACCTGACTACAAACAGTAAGAGAATTAGTCCACACTTGCTTCACACATGCTGTTTTCATTACATTAACCCAGAGACCTTGTGGACCCATAAAAAAAATTCAAAAAAATTTCAATCCAACCAATAGTAACGACCAAGTTATTGAGCAGCTCCCAGGTTTTACACTATTCTGTGTAATGCTCCTGAAACCTGACGATGAATGGGCATTTGATATTCCATCTGAAAAAATATTTCAGTGAGCAATCATGCTGAAACTCTATAGATTAAATCAGCACTGCCATCAGGTGTTTAGTTAGTTATGAGTATGTGACTTATTCACAAAACTAACCCTTCCCAAATGTAGATTCCAAATATTCTGAACATACGTATTTAAGTGCCAGCAACCCAACAGGTCAGAATAGGTGAGGCATACACAAAATAACCCCCAGGCCCTACTATTTAGGCCACTGGAGGACAGAAGTGTTTTACAATACCTTCACTTGTAGGTTTGGGAGTATTTTCCTTTTCCATTACAGAGTTTTCTGAGATTTTCCCATTTTTGGATACAGGCTCCGGAGCATATCTCCGAGGAACTGGTGTCTTTAGAGGAGATTTTTGTGTGTGAATCCCATGACTTGGAAAATGGCTTGAGTATGCTTCAGGGAACAAAAAAAAATGTAGTTACTTAAATGTTAACCATTTTCTTCATAGGAAATATCACAGAATCACAGAATGGTTTGGGTTGGAAGGGATCTTAAAGTTCATCCAGCCCCAACCCCCTCCCATGGGCAGGGACACCCTTCACTATCCCAGATTGCTCCAAGTGCCATCCAACCTGTCCTTGGACACTTCCAGGGATGGGGGAGCCACAGCTTCTGTGGGCAGCCCCAGCCAGGGCCTCACCACCCTCATAAGAATTTCTTCCAAAAGTCTAATCTAAACATACATTCCTTCAGTTTGAATCCATTTCCCCTTGTCCTGCCACTACCTGCCCTCGTAGACTTTAGTGAAAAAAAAACCTAGAAAAAACCCCATTCCAGCTTTAAAAGTTTTTCACAGAAATACAAAAAATTACTGAACTTGGTTAGTTAAGGAAGTTAACAGGAAGAAAATTTCATACCTCTGAAGGCTATCATGAAGGGATAAAAAACCCCAACCAAAACCCAACTGCAGTATGAACTAGTTCATTACAGGCTTCCACACGGATTGTGTTTCAAGAAAATTATTTTAAGTCCAGGTCCAGACTGGTGCAGACTGAGCACTTAGTAAATCAAAAGTCCCACTTCAATTTAAACTGAAAGATACTGGAACATCTTCAGGATGTCACATAAATTACACAATACATTAGGCAATAAAACCAATTATACAGAATAAATGTTTACTATTCATTACTGATCACTGGCAGGAAACAGACCCCTGTGACACGAAGGTGCTTCGTCAGTGAGTGACCTCTGCTCTGGCTTCTCTGACTGTTTTGTCAGGGGGGCAGAGGCAGGCACAGGACTTTGCTGCAGGCCACGTGTGTTCACTGCAGAGCTGATGAGATGGGACTAGGAGACAAAATTACAGAGTATTTCTGATCACTGAATCACAGAATTGTTAAAGTTGGAAAAGACCTCTAAGATCACCAAGCCCAACTCTTCCCCCAGCACAACCACCATGTTCACCACCAAACCACGTCCTCAAGTGCCATATCCACGTGTTTTCTGAACACTTCCAGGGATGTTGATTCCACCACTGCTCTGTGATTGTTCCAATGCCTGACCACCCTGTGGTGAAGAAATTATCCCTAATATCCATCTAAACCTACCCTGCTGCAACTTAAGGCCATTTCCCCTTGTCCTGTCGCTTGCTCCCTCGGAACAGAGCCCAACCCCCCCCGGCTGCCCCCTCCTGTCAGGGAGTTGTGGAGAGCCAGAAGGTTCCCCCTGAGCCTCCTTTTCTTCAGGCTGAGCCCCCCCAGCTGCTCCTGGTGCTCCAGGCCCTTCCCCAGCTCCATTCCCTTCTCTGGACATGCTCCAGCCCCTCAATCCCTTTCCTGTCATGAATGCTTTCACTTTCTTTCTTGAGACATGCAGTTATTTCCCCAAATAAAACTCTAAGCATGAACACTTACCATGGAATTGTATAGAACAGATTTTGACATGTTATTAAAGAGAAAAGTAATTTACAACCTCAGAGTAAAGACATGCTGGGACATTATTCTGCCTTTCAAAAAGCACACAGAACTTATAAAAATATAACTTAGCTTTTTAATTTGACTGGCTACTTTTTAGATAATAGTTTCCTCAATTAATAAAGATCTAGACAATTTCTCAGAGAGCCTTTCACAATTTTTGCATTTACCTTCCACAGGCATAAAATTCAGGGAAGAGGGGAAAGCAGTTATCTGGGACAGAACCAGAAATAAAACTTTCCCCAAAAATCTCTAAGCTCATGAGCTGGCCATTGGATCTTTCTTTCTAATACTAAGACATAATGGAAATTATTATAACATTAACACTGAGATACAGAAGAAATGATTACACTAAAGCTTCTGCATTGTGATTTAGATACCTGAATATTCATTTGTTGCTCCTGTAACTTTTCCAAGTGCTGAATCCTTTGCACCATGAAAGCATTCATTTGTTTTTCAAGCTCACTGACTCTCTGGTGACAGTGAGGATTCTCATGTTGAGCCCTCATATTTGTTTGCTGTTCAGACACCCTCTGCAGCTGCCTGTCTGTCTCCTGTAGTTTCTGAACGAGTTCTGAAACTGAGTTCACTTTTGCTTCCAAATCATTTTGAACCTGCATGAGAAGACACAAAAAAAAAAAAAAAAAAGAAGAAGGGGGGAAAAAAAACATTATTGCAGAAGAAGTGTGAGCATGCAAAGAACGAAATGTCCTTCACAGAATCCTGGATTTGCATCCCAAAAGACACAAATAAAATCTCAGTCAGCCCTAAGGTTAGATTGTTTAGCAATATTATGAATTTCTAAAAGACAAATCAAATCTCTTCTGTCTTTTCCCCATTTAGTTAAATCAAAATTAGCTCCCTCTGGTCAGTGAGTGTGAGATTACAAACACAGAAAGCAGAGAGCAGACAAATTGAGGCTTGCTTGCAACATTTACTATTTGAAGAGGACAAAGAAGTGCTATCACCACAAGCTACTCACTCACTTTGAGAAGTGGAGCAGTCGTAGCAATGGCAGCAGCAGTGGCTGCTGCAATGGTTGTTGCAGAGTCAACTTCCCTGAGTGCTGACCTGGTGTCATGACCAACACTCTCCTTTTTTTCTGTGGAGGCATTTCCCAAGAGCTGTACCTTGACCTCCCTAAGAACAGGAGTATTCTGAGTTCTATAAAAATGAACAAGGGTCTGTAAGCAGCGTTGTTTTCTCCATATCCCCTCCAAGCAAATGATTTCCCACATATAGCACTGACATCCCTATAGAAGCATTTCTCCTTAAGTTTTGACACTTAAGAAACAATTTTACTCTCATCTTTTAGCACGACACGAGAAATTTCTCAGGATTACATTACAGATTGCAAGATAAAAGGCATTTCCCTGTCATGACTGCAACTACAACAAAGAGCATGTTTATAGGTTGTATTTCGCAAAGTTCCACATTCCAGGTTGGATTGGAGCAACCTGCTCTTGTGGAAGGTGTCCTTGCCAATGGCAGGGGGTGGAACAAGATGATCTTTACGGTCTCTTCCAACCCAAACCATTCCGTGATTCCAGTAACGAAGTCCAACTAAATTTCTGATCCTCAAGATTTCCAGCCTATGGATAAACATTATGTGTCCTTATCTACCTTAAAAATATTACATGGTTTTGGCACAAAATGAATTATCTTACCCGAGTCTTCTATCATGAAATCAATTCAAACAGTCTAAAGGCATTACCAAAAATACACAAAATAAACAAGATTCTCCAGTGAATAAAATTAACTGAGAACACTTTCATACACAGAAAAAGAGTACTAACAGAGAACAGTAAAAAAACCCCACTTTTTCCTTGCCAGCCATGCATTTTTGCTAAAACTGAAGCGGTATAGTTGTGTATCTGTACAGAATCAGAACAGCTCAGACATTAACAACAATTCATACTTACTTTTGCTTTAGTACTGCTCTCAGAGCCTCTTTCTGGCCAGTAGCATACTGAGAAATAAAAACATCATCTGTGGGGAAGGACATAAACATACTTTGTTGAGCTAATTAACACAAAATGTCTATTTTATAGGTAGAGACAGAGTAATATTTCAGTATATACAATTTTGCTGTGAAGAATCTGTTGTCTGCAGAAACCACATCATCTACTGCAATCACAAATTATTTTCCTTCAGCGAGTAGCACACTTAAATGATGGTAAGAATAAGGACAGGCTTCATTTGCAGAAATTTTATACAGCATTGATTGCTGATGTCAATAAAGCCCAATAATGGTAAGTAAAGTCTCACACCACCCGGTCAATAAAATGCTGCAAATCCTAACTTCAAAAAAAATTAAAAATTAAAGAACTCAACAACTGTGATATGAGTATTTCCCTGCAGTCATCATAAATTACATGAAATTCTCTTAATAGCTTTAACATCATGCTAAAATGATTGCAGGCTCTCCCTCACCCACTGTTTGCTGGACAGAGGAAATAAACCCAGATGTGGCAGGTTTGGGGTTTCTCTGCTGCTGCTGACACACAGCTCATTCTCAAATGCTGGTAAGTCAAGTAGCAGCTGCCTGTGAGTGTAGAAGAGGAAACTAAAGCATTGCTTTTTAGTCTTAAATAGGGTATTGATTTGTGTTTCTTCCCTCTACACAGCCCCAGATATCCAAGAAACCTGCAGAAAAGTATTTTCTTTACAAAGTCTTCACTTCCCTGAATCTGATTGAAACTGGCAGATTCAGAAGTTAAAGACATTGACATTGTGACTTCTTAGGATTCCTAAGGATTAAAAATACACTTTTATGGCATATGCTGCTTGAAGAAAAATATGCCTTTGTAGTACAATTATTCACAACAGGAAAATGCATCAGAACAAGCCCCTGCCCCAAACTCTCTATTCAGAGACATGAATAGTTTAGTTAACAAAAGGGATCTCAACATTCTGGTACACTGGTAGAAGTCCCATCCAGTTAATCACAAGAGTGGAATGCCAGCAAGAATGAGGTAAAATTTGCAAAATATAAGAATACACGTTACAATTATCATCTTTTTATCAAAGAAACCTTTGAATATTTTCACTCAAAAGTTTCTGTAATGAAGAAAAAAATACCTAAAAGCTCCCTTTTCCTTTAATTAATCAGTCTTCTTACAGAAAAAGGGGCTGTAGCAGCAGATTGATGTGTCTTACCTGCAGGTCCTCTGCTGTCTTCCAGTAGCAGTGAAGGATCATTTTGTAGTGCAGCTTCTCTAGGATAATCCTTCAGAACAAGAACAGCAGAAAAAACACACATCAAAGCCCCTGCTATCAGTAGCCAAAATTTTAGAGGCAGATGGAATTGCTGAGTACACAAATGGAATCATTTGCACACACTAACACAAGGTCTTTGCATAAAACATGTTATGACCTTACCACAGAATCACCTGGACATTGTAGTCAAGAACTCACATGGTCTTTTAAGAACTAAAACCCTAGAAACGCAATTCAAATTAAAACTACATATTCTAAGTGCTGAGTAAGTTTATTCTCCTCATTTATGGCCAAAATAGTAGTGAAACTATACCTGCTTAAATTTATACAAGTGGCTAATCTCAAACAATTCAGGATTGCTCACACACAGGGAATTAAGCACTGCTAACATTGACTAGGGAACTGAAGGGACAAAGCTGAATCGTCTGAAAGTGGAATCCATGAATTATCAGAGACTATGAGGAGTTGTAAAGGCAAGTGAGGCACGTGAAAATCTTTTCATTAGCCTTATTTGATGATGGAGTACTCCTCCATACTGCTGAGAGGTTTGCTCAGCTCACAGGTTTACTTTTAGCCACAGGCAGACACTGCTGTAATCCTCTCAGAGCACAGGTTAATTTTATCCTCACACAAGCTAATCACCATATGGATGTCCTGGAGACAAGTTTCCACTCTATGTAAGGCACAACAAATAAATCAGTAGGAAATAAACCTTTTGATTGTAAGTACTAAAGAGTTCCACATAAACTAATGTCCATTTCTTTACATATGGAAGAGAAGAAAGACTCTACAAAAAGTTTCAGGTTTTTAGCAAATATTGTGTCATGTGCACCCACCTTTTCAAAGGAAGAATTAAACTAGAATTTAAAAACAAGCCTTGGTAGTAGTTATGCAATAGGCATAACACATCAGCAATAACAGCACATGAGTAGCAACTCAGAGAGGAAAAGCAGCTGCAGAGTTGTGCAGAGGCTGAGCCAACAACTTGTAATGCTTTTAGAGGGGCTACAGCTTTCTGAGGAAAATACTGTTCTCTTAGTTCAGGATTGTAGGAAGCAACAGCAACTTTCCTTACCATTTGGGACAAAAACATGGGCTCTGAATTTTCGACTGGAAGCAGACGTTCTGGGTATCCCTTTGTGCCTAGGACTCCTAAAATAAAAAGCAGTTTTACGGTGGTCATAATCATTTGTTGTGCATTTTCAGTACAAGTTAGCTTGACTAACCTGAATCTCCACATCTCCCTTACCTTTGAATACCTAAACATCAAGACTCTCGTAACACAAATGACCACAGAGACTGAGCTAAAGCTTATAAACATCAATGAATTCTGTGAGCCTGGATTAGAAACTTGATTTACAGCATGTGAAAAACTCTCAGAAAAACAGAACACTATTAAACATCCTTTAAACAGGGATGTTTAATCGGGATCAAATATCCCTGCCCCCATAGGCTGAGAAACCTTCCACTAGACGAGGTTGCTCCAAACCTCATCCAACCTGTCCTGGAACACTTCCAGGGATGGGGCATCCACAGCATCTCTGGGCAACCTGTGCCAGGGCCTCACCGGCCTGCACAACTCGCTGTTCATGTGCAAAACAGTTTGGGAAAACAAAGAGTACTGACATTTGTAGTCCGAGAAAAATTCCTTAATTGTAGAACTCCCACACGGCTGAAAACTCATCTCGGCGCTTTCAGCACAAGCCTGAGCTGAACCCCACGGTCAAGGACGCACCTGGAGCAGCGCTGGAGGGGACGCGGGGGGTCCCTGCACCGCACGGAGCCCAGGTTGATATCGCGGCCGGGAGAAGGCGGGGGGTCACGTCTGCAGCCAAATCCGCCCCGGGGGCCTGGCAGGGAGAGACCCCGTCACGGAGCTTCTGGACAGCGACCGTCACTTTCCTCCCGCGGCCGCCGGCCGGGGGTTTCTCCGTGCGGACACCCGTGGAGCGGATCAGCACATCGCCCGCCGTCAGGCTGCCCAGGGAGTCCTGGCTGGGGCTGGAGCTGGAGCTGCTCTGCTCTTCCATGGGGGAAGTCTGAGGGGACTCGGCGAGCAGCGCCCTCACAAAGGGGCGTCCGTGCGGGCCGGGCGCTGCAGCGGCTGAGAGAGCAGCTGAAGGCTCCGGGGCGCGGCTCCCTCCCACGATGCGGGCACGGCCGCCGTGCAGAGAGCCGCGTTCCAGCTGTTCCAGCCGCGTTCCAGCTGTTCCAGCCCCGCTCCCGCTGTTCCAGCCCCGCTCCAGCCCGGCCGCATCAGNCTCCAGCCCGGCCGCATCAGCCGCTCCCGCCGCCGGCACCGGAAGCGCGCGGTGCCATGGCCACGGCGTCCCCTCAATAGCACCCGGCGGGAAACGCGCGTCCGCCCCTCAACAGCGTCCGGCGGGAGCTGCGCGCCCCGAGAGGGCAAATCGGGCCGCGACTCCGCGCGAGGCTGATTCGCCTCGCGCGCGCGCGGCGAATCTGCG
>WBMZ01008294.1:0-28499 GCA_013400975.1 Atrichornis clamosus
ATGCAGAGCTGCTCAAAGCTGTTTAACTAATATTTGTTAGTTAATTTGTGTTAGTAGTGTTAAACTGCCTCCAATCAATTTATTTCACAGACATGTCATGGCAAGGTCAGCCAGACTACCCCAGAACAGTTTTGATAACAGCATAAAGAATATATACCATGGGTATCCAGGCTTACAGAAAAGTTGTGCAGTGCAGCACATGGTTGCTGCAGCCTGCACTGGCCATATTCTGGGTGGCCCTAATGTCACTAAATACAGATTCTGTGGGGAGAGAGACAGCAGCTTCATGGCTATCCTTCTGCCATGTCTCTTCTCTTAGAAAGTGGGTGATGGATCTACAAAGGCAGAAGTAGTTTCAGAGAGATTTGCCCTGTTCTTCAGGACTGCACTGGGGTGAGGAGGAGAAAAGATCAGAGATGTCAAACAAAATGAAAAAAGCATTTAGAGGAAGACAGAATTCTGAGAGTACTGTGTAAATTCAAACCTCAAAAATCTCAAAGCCAGCAATGTCTAAGACCCCAATGAAATTCTGTCTTGGCAGCTTCGTATCCAGTTGTTGGTTGATGCGCATCACCATCCACAGGAAGAGCTGTTCATAGACTGACTTGGCAATGGCGTTCACTGCCTGCTGCACCTGCAGGGAGATGGGTCACACACCTGTGTCAGGGCACTGCTGGTGCATCCCCAGAATAAAACACCCCTCGCCGTGCCCACATACACAGCCCACACAGTGCACTAACAGGCCTTAATGGTCTGAGGCCTGACCATTCTCAGCTGTGACCTGCATCCATTCCTGTTCCTTAGGGAGAAGACGGTCCCTGCTGCTCCTTGACACTCACCTGATCCACTGTTTGGCCCTTCATGACGTATTCATTTCCCACTTTCACACGAGGATAACACAAAGCTTTCAGCAAGTCTGCTGAGTTCAGACCCATCAGATATGCTGCTTTGTCAGCCTCTGGAAAACAAAATCATAACTTGCAATACTTTCTCTTTAGCTTGGATCTGCAGAGGGTGTTGGAATCAGCCAGAGCTCATTCTGAAACATGCAACCTGACTGACTTTACCCTATCCATAAATCTTGACTAACGTTCATTTACTTTTCTGAACAGCCCTGTAGGACTGGTCCTCATGATGGAGTGGCTACAGCAGCCCCAACAGATGTCGTGAAACCCATGAGGGCACTGGTGATGGGCCAACAGAGTGCTTTTCCCTTCAAGCCACTTCTCCACAATGTTACCCAAGCAGAACAAGTCTGGATGTGTAACCAGAAACTGGAGAACACTACAGGAATGTGCCCCAGCGTCCTACAGCAGAGTCATCAGGAATAAAGTGGATGCAAAAAGTGTCTCTATTGGAGGTGGTAAATTGAAAAGTCAAAACTGCTTTTAATGTTCATCAAGGAACAACTGCATCTCTCCTGAAAGACTCTTTCCATTCCTAGTGAAAAATGATAATGGAAATAGTTGGAAATAGTTCTCTCCCAGACATGAAGGTACTACCTTCTGTGCCATCAGGCTCTGCCTGCTCCTCTCGTGGTTTCTGCTTGAACTTCATGTTCCCATAGTGCAGGATCGCCCCCGTCAACTTGTAAATCCCCATTCTCTCCTCGAGGCTGAAGCCCAAAATGTCAATGGCTGCCTGCACACCAGATAGATCAGCTGGATATAACATTGGTGAGAGTAAAAGTGAGACTGTCTCTCCTTGCTAACTGTACTCACATCTGTGGCAACAAGCTCCTCCTGGTCATCAATGCTGGCCACTGAGATCTGCCCTTGGCTGATGAAGGGATAGTCATAGGGGTTGGCTGTGATTAGGAGCATCTCTGAAAAGGCAAACAAAGGAGTGAGAGCCAGAGCCTGGCAGGGAAGATGGAACAATGGCTCAGCAAAGTTTCCTAGGCTCTCCTTCCTTTTACATCCCAAACTCTTGGTTTTCTATTAAGAGACAAGAAGGACAGAATAAAGCCATTCATCAGCCTTCCACTGGATGAGGAGTCCTTCCAGTTTAATATATTGTGAACTGGGGGCAGAGCACTCAGCACTGGCAGACACAGAACAAGGGCCATCTACAGAAACAGCTTTTAAGAAAGATGCTGTTAGATGAGGCTTGTAGGTGCTAATCCTCATACAGGACACACACTAATCCATCCCGAATGCACTTGCACTCCCTGGGGCTGTGTGCTGGTGCACGAGTAATGCACATGTGTGTTCATCTCCATCTAACTGAGGCCAACATTCCCAAGTCATTTTCAGTCCTGAATCCTACAGCAAAGAGGAGAGAGGCAAGTGTGCAGCTGTGTGCAGAAGAGGGAGCCCTCCATACACTGAGGGTAGACGTGTCTGTCCTTGTACAGACATGTATTCCCTGGCACATGGCAATCTCCCTGGGAAGGGAAGAGTGAGGTGGGAAACGGTGAGACGGCGTAGAGTGGGAGCATGGGAGCAGGAGTTCCACCTTGGGAAATGTTCTGTGGATAGTTGGGAGGGATGGTAGAGTGGACCGAGGACGAGTGCAGTAGCAGAGCGTGTGGCAAAAGGGTTTGGGACAGATGTGCGGCATGGGTAGGGAATGTCATGGCAGTGGGAAGGGGGAAGAGGTCAGAGGGGCTTTACTGGAAACAGGAAATAACTTTTGTCCATATGATGAAGAGCTCAGACAAATGGTTTGTAGATCACGGTACCTGGCCATCAGCACTCAGAACTACTTACCTTTCTACTGAAGATTATTCACAGGATCTGGCCCAACTAAATTGGAATTTCCACACCATCAACAGCAAAGTGCAAGGCAGAGTAAACTGGTCACCCCTGCACCTCACCTGCACACAATTTATATTAGAACTTACCCAGGAAGGATAAATGGGAGGTGCAGTAACCCTCAGTGTGACCCTGTTATGCAGAAACACAAGCACAGCTGGGGAACCCGGGCAGGGCTGACACTGCAGTGCTGAGGATGTAAATCAGCACATGATCAAAGCGTCCCTGCTCTGCACAGACTGAGGCACTGCCAAAGGGGCATCTGGGGGCATGTGACACAGGGCTCTGTGCCACCGGACCCTCCGTCACTGAACTGGCGTATCAGGGAAGATGTTTCTCACACTGACTTTACTCAATGTCACCAGGTGATGGCTGTCCTTACCAAGCAGTTCAGGCTTCTTGTTGGAGAGGATCTGGTAGAAGATATGGTAGCTTCTCTCAGCTTTCAGCTGGAAAGTGACTCTGGACTTTTCCAGCAAGTCTGTAACATGTATGCACATAGATATTTTTCAGGTTCTTTACTTTATAGCAAGGCTGCCAGCCCCCCTCAGTTACTCACAGGTCTCAATGTCACCAGAGGCAAGTTTTCCAGAGGTTCCAAAATGGATACGAATGAATTTACCCTGGCAAGCAGAGAAAAGGTGGTGGTCAGTGCAGCAGTCTCAGAGTGGTTTTCCCTCTGGAGTCTCAGTGACAGCATCACCAAATCAGTCTGAATTAGCTTAGATATTCAAAGCTAGATAAAGGGGAACACTTTGCTGCAGACCATGCAGCTGTGAACATGGAACAGCTGCAAACACATCAACACCTCATAAACAACCAAGAAATTGGTCAGCAAGAACATTTTTCCCAGTCCAGGGGCTCGCGGTTGCAACTAACAAGCAGGCAAAGAGCATTAGCAACACAGCAAGGTAGAGAGACAAACACAAGATGACTCACAAAGCGTGAGGAGTTGTCGTTTCTCACGGTCTTGGCATTCCCAAAGGCCTCCAGCAGGGGGTTGGCACTGAGGATTTGATCCTTGAGCGAACCCTGCAGGAATAATTGAATAATTATTGAAAAACACCATAAGCTATGTGTAGGAAGAAGTGACTATATGGCATGATCACATGTGCAGCCACGTGCCCTTCATTGCAGCTGTGCAGTGCTACTGCAGCACCTTCTCGACGCCAGCGCCGAGAACCAGCACTGGGGGTAAATAGTAAATAACTCATTTTCCTCTTATCCAGAATTTCTCCCATGGTCAGAGCTCTCAGGTCTTAGTCACAGGGACAGATTGATCCATGTGAAGAACTGGAGCCTCTGATTCTTCCCAGACATCAAATCCTGCAGACCTGGTTTCAGTCCAGGTAAAGCTACATCTGGGCAGTGTCAGTGGCAGCCCTGGTGTCTTGTATTTGTTGTGGTTCCAACTGCACATCAGCCCCTGGTCCCACTGCCTTTTGAGAGAGGGGCTGAAGCCAACAAAAGATATTTTGAGGTGTTTGCCACCAGGGTTGTCCACAGCCACAAGTGGATGACATCCTGAACTGCCCCTCACCAAGCCCTTCCTCCTCACACCTTCATCTGGGGCTCCTTCTTCGTGGCCGGGTCCCCGCTGGCCGCGATGGTTGCGTAGTACTGGATGACACGCTTCGTGTTCACCGTCTTCCCGGCACCCGATTCTCCGCTGTCCAAAGGAAGCACAGAGCAGAGAATAATCTGCCCACTTTTGGCTGGAGACAAAGTCCAAAGTGACAGATGTACTTACGTGATCAGGATAGATTGGTTTTCACGATCTGTCAAAGGGAAAAATACCTGCAGTCAGAGAAGCTGTAGGGAAAGTGCTGGTTCTCGGGAAACTGTGACCTGGTGCCCATCAGAGGGAATGAAACAAAAATATCTGCCTGCAAAACTGAAAAGGTTCTTCTCTCATCCTCTCTTTCCCTCCCTATACTCCACTTTTTTTCTTCTCTCCTCCTCCTCTGCTACATCCTGCACTCATTTTTGCTTCTGTCTTTACCATTCTTAACCTTAAGTACTATTTAATATGGGACAGGACTTTATTCAAACTAAAACCATGTATTTTGGTGAAAATATTTCTACCAGCTCTGTTCTGAATCTACCTGCTGTTGCTTGAAGCCATGTGCAGATGTGCTGCCTAGGAACTTCCCAGATAGTCTGTCCTGTCCAAGTGCAACTGCCCTTTGCAGAGGTCCCTGTTACTGTGCTTAGCTTAGTACTTAGGCCAGAAACACAGATAATGTGCAGCACAACAGTACAGTGCTTCAAAGAGATTTCTTCAGGAGATGGGGAACATTGTCTGGAGCTGGTTTGCATCACTTAGAGTAGGTAATAAAGATCAAGCAGATAATCTGCAGCATTACACAGACCAAGCACTCTGCAAGAGATGGCAAAGGCGACTGAACCCATAGCAGTGTGGAATGGCACTGGGCAGAAGCAGTGGTTATGACACAGTTTTTTACTCTGAGTCTGGTCAAAATAGAAAAGCTCACCAGTCAGCATGGACTGATAGGCGTTGTCAGAGATGGAGAAGATGTGTGGAGGGGCCTCCTGGCGCTTCTTGCCTCGGTAGGCCAACACCACCTCCGGGTTGTACACGGGCAGCCACTTGTAGGGGTTGACAGTGACGCAGAAGAGACCCGAGTAGGTCTGCAGGAAAAAAAACAGAAGAGTTGCTGAAGTCCAGCTCCTGCAGATGTGTTTTCTCCTTTGCCAGAAGAGGGAACTTACATAGATCATCCAGGAGCTGTAGCGGTCCTTGAGGTTGTAGAGGACGGCAGGTTCATGCAGGTGGGTCAACATAGCCACATCCTCAACTCTGTCAAACTTAGGTGGGTTCATGGCATACACATCATCAGGTTTGACAGCAACTGTCTATAATTCAGAAAGAAAGAGTGAACCTTGATTCAGCAACTCTTGACAGTCCTTCCACAAACACAGAGGAGTAATAACATCTCTGAGGCTGCTCTAAGTCATATTTTTCTTTCTGTTTAACTGTGCTAAACAAGATATGGCTATTTCAGGGCAAACACTGCTGCCAGCCAGGAACTCTACAACACTGGCACATTGACAGGATGTAAATTTACTGTCCTGGAATTGCTACAACCACAAAAACATGATTTGTGCTTGACCAGATCTTTCAATACATTATTGCTGCTTATGCATTTCAGGTCACTGCTGCTCGTGGCTGTAAGAGCCGGGGGCACAGCTGCTGGCCAGCCAACCTCCCAGCCTCCAGGGTTCCCACGACAGTGCCAAAGAGCCAGGACATTAACAGCACAAGATTCATCAACAGCAAATCCATCCTTGGGACAGACTTGTTCCACTCCTGCCAGTGGCCATTCCCAATTAAAGAAAAGCCCTATCTCTACCAAACAGCACTGTCTGCTGGGCTCACACTGTGGGGGATCATCCCGTCACACAGCCAGAGCTGTGGATATGTTGAGGGGGCAGCAGATATACAGAAAAACAGATGTTCACAGCTGGCAGCAGCTTGTCTCAGCCACTGCCTTCTAAAATCTTGTAGCACCTACTGCCAAGATGTTGGTCATGGTGGTTCTTTGAACTGTTGCAGTTATTCTTACAGAAGTTATCAGGACATGATCTGCTAAGACATTTCAGTGTTTTTGGAAGAATAACACCTCAGAGGCTCCTCTGGGAAACAGCAGCCAGTGACACTGACAACTTCACATGCAAAGGGGACTTTCAAAGCATCTGCCTACTCAGCTACCAGTAAAGGAAGGAATTTATGAATGAATGTGATAGCATTAGCTGAAAAAGTATTAAAAACTAAGCTAAGACTGGCAAGGCTATGATTCAACCTGGTTTAGAGCATTGCCTGATGTTTAAAGCCCAAACCAAGAATAATTATCCAATGAATACCTTTACCCCAGCATACAGAGCTATACTTTCCTGTGGAAGCTGTGCTGATCCCAGTCAGAGGGCAGGGCAGGGCAGATTTCTTGCTACTCTAGTGCTTTCTTTGTTCCTTGCCCTCCCCAGCAGATGCCCTGGGTCCCTCAACAAGGCTGGAAGAAGAGCCAGAAGGAATGCACTTACTCTGCCATCCTCTGTCTCAACAGTTATCTTCCCATCCTGTGCAGCCTTAATCTTCCCCTTGGTGTACTCCACCTCGGGGTCAGCCACAAAGCAGTAGGTCTTGGCGTCGAACGGCTGGTTCTGGGCTTCTATTCTCTCCTTCTCGGATTTGCGCAGGTACGGAGCAGCCTCACCAAAAACCTCCATGCCAGCGTCTCTGCTCGTGGCTGGAGCTGAAAGACAGACCCTGCTGGGGTCCCCTCTGCGGTGC
The DNA here is from genome assembly GCA_013400975.1 of Atrichornis clamosus. Lineage (NCBI taxonomy): Eukaryota > Metazoa > Chordata > Aves > Passeriformes > Menuridae > Atrichornis > Atrichornis clamosus. The sequence goes on from WBMZ01008294.1 coordinate 7,069, forward strand.
TTAGGGCAGAGTGGAGCTGAACATTCACCAGCCCTCCCCAGCTGGCTGCTCTGAGCTCACCCCTCCCAGCTCTCGGGTGTGGGCTGCAAGGTCTTGAGGGAGATGTTTCCAAGCTGGAATGTACAAAAGCAGTGAAGAAAAGCTGCCACCTTTCCTGGCCTCAAGGGAAGGAGATACATGCCCAAGGGAGGAGGAGGATTTCCCAGGAAAGTGTGGCAAAGTGGACAGATGCCTGAAGGATTCACGTAGCCCTTAGAAAAAGTAAAGCCCTGAAGATTGTTCTTCTTCTAGTTTTTAATTTTTGACTTCACCCACTCTCTATTAACATGGAACCTGTCCTAGTCCTCTTGTGAGCAGCCACAGTGGGGAGGAATGGACACGTGCCATGGCCTGATAAAGGAGCTCATGCAGGGGGAAGAACAGAGACCTGCCCACGGTGAGCACAAGAGAAAAGACAGCTCACGCCAGTCTGGGCAAGCTATTAGTCTTCATGCCCTAAATTCTCACCTTAACAATCAGTCAACAGGAAGCAGGAAGGAACGGGCTGACATCTTGGATCTCTGAAAGAGAAAGAGTGGAAGGTCAGACTTCAGCTAAGCTGCAGCCTCTCCAAGGGCCAACACCTCTCACTTACTGTGAGTATTCGTGCCTGTTGAGGCCAGTGAAGTTCACCTGAGAACACCCCTTCCCTGCCCAAGGAATGGCCCAGCAGAATTCCCACCACAGTGCTACAGCCTTGTGAGGCTCCAAGGATGGGGAATAGGGCTTGTGGCAGGAGCCCTCTGCCCCTCTGCAGGTCAGTCACAGCATGGCCATGAGCATGGCCAGGACATCAGGAGCCACCAACAAGGGCTTTCTCCCCAACAGCTTTTATAGGCTCAGCTTAGTTCCCTTGGTTCAGCCCCTTTCCTATATTTGGAAGGAAGGGATCAACACTCCCGCCTGCTCACCAATTCATGTTCATTTTCTGCCATATACAGCATTTAAAGAAAGGAGCTGCTCGTTTTCCCCAATTTAGTAACTCTGGGACCCATCTGTGATTTGTAGACCTTTTCCCAGTGGGAATTTCCTCTACTGGGAACATGTTTTCCTGCCAGCTTTGACCGTGGCCAGCACTTGACTCTCACCTACGTGTCAAAGAAATGATAGTGCAGAAGGGACCTGCCTCACTGCTCCTGCTTATGGAATGCCTGGGCAGAGCTGCACAGTGGTGAGGGAACCCAAACCAGCTCTGTACAGGGTAAAGAGCAAGACCACAGGAAGGAAAAAAGGATGAGGATTCATGTAGGATCAGTTATGGCCATTCTTGTGGCTTCCCATCGCTGCATGGGTGACAGGCTGAGAGGCCATGACTGAAATACAATGTGACAAACCATGGCAAAATAGAGACTAATCAGAAAGAACACCCAGATCTGGTCAGGGATGGACAGTTCATGAATGCCAAATCATGAGTATGCTACACAAGTTTATCTTCAAATATAACTTTGGCTGCCCACGACATTCCGACATTCACTGCCCTTGCTGCCAAAAGCAGCTGCAGAAGCCTCAACACACCGTGCTGAGCAGGTTCTTAGACATGTATGACTGCAATTCCCACGTGAAAAGGATATTGGGAAGGGGACATAGTAGCCACAAAACCCTTTTGCAAGCTTGCTAGGACAGCACAGCTCTGCTCAGTCCTGAGCACTCGTGACCCAGAGCAGCGCCTTCACTGCAGGCTTGGCTGTGCCCAGGGAAGGCAGAGCTGTGTCTAGGAGAAGTAGGCTGTGCAAGAATATGCAGCACCTCTGCAACTCTGGCTTGGGCAGCACAGACTGGCAGTACGGTGTGGCCACAGGCTCAGACAGTGCTCTCCCTGCCTCAGAGCAAGCCTGTGACACAGGCTTCTGGGACCACACTGCCAAACCACCCTCAAGACCACTTTAGTCTTCGTGTGTGCTCTGAGGAGCGTAGGAAAGGAATTAGCATGAAGAAAAATTAAAACGCAGCAAAATTCTCCAGCTCTGCAGGACAGGCTTGGGGACAGGCAGGACTTGAAGCTCTTGAGGGAGAGGCAGGACTTGAGCTCTCCCATCTCAGGGCAGCACGGTCAGGCTGCTGCTGGGGTACTGCCTTCCTGACCCAACAACCTGTCATCCTGGGTGTACGTTTCCAGTGAGATCAAATCCTCACTGACTCTTGCAAAACTTGCAAAGTTGACTCATAAATTCTTGAAAAGGGGGTATGAACCCCCTGAGTGCCAGGGTGGGCTTTGGATGGAGGTCTCCCAGTCCCAAACATACTGTTTGGTTGGTACAGAGCAGCCAGGCAATGGCTGCCAGGGCAGCAGTTGGCAGGAACAGTGAGAGCCTTCATGCACAGATAAAGTGAGCTCCTGGTGCAGGACAGGAAGGGTCTCCTTCATCTCGAGCTATTCTGGCTGTTCCGGTCATCTCCTGTCACTGTTCAGTAGCCCCTGTTTGCTCTCTGTGCTGAATGGATGCTCACTCAAGGCTGCAGCACCAGCCTTCCCTCAGCAGAACAAAGCCCACAGGACTTGTGTGAAGCCAGAAGCTCTCCCCCAAATAGCTCCCGCCACCTCCCACAGCACCACTCTAAGCTGGAGCACCCTGGGACACCTGCAGCTGCTGCTGCAGCACAAGAGATGTCATCCTGTCTTTCGGACACAGTGGCTGACCCTGTTTGTGTTGGCCTGATGAGAGCTGACCCTGTGGGCTTGCAGCAGAGTCACTGTCACTGGTGTTTTGAAAAACATGTTTCATGTTGCCCTTAATTTCATTTAAGGTCACTAAAAATGGACACCACAGCCACATATCTCATGAACCATGAATTCCTAGAATCCCCCTAAGCCCAGAGGATGAGGGAAAAGCTTATTTTAGCACGCATCCCTTGTGATCGGCCCTTTGAACTCAGCACAGTGGATGTACTGAGAGCAAAAAGCTGAGGCACACCACACCAGTGAGCAGTATGGGGCTTTGTCCTGACACCAAATTGACAGTGTGATTCAGACAGGGCATTTCCTGCTCCCAGGCATGCCCAAAGCAAGAGGGCTGGACCTCACTCACACAATCATTGAGGTTGGAAAAGACCTCCAAAATCATCAAGGCCAACCTGTGCCCGATCCCCACCTTGTTACCCAGCCAAGAGCACTGAGTGCCATGTCCAGTCATTCCCTGGACTGCTCCAGGAATGAGGGCTCCACCACCTGGCTGGGCGGCCCCTTACAATATTTAACCACTCCTTCAGAGAAGAATTTCTTCCTGATGNAGAATTTCTTCCTGATGTCCAACCTTAACCTCTCCTGGCACAGCTTGGGGCCCTTTCCTCTTGTCTTGTCCCTTGTTCCCTGGGAGCAGAACCCGACCCCCGCTGGCTGCCCCCTCCTGTCAGGGAGTCATGGAGAGTGAGAAGGTTCCCCCTGAGCCTCCTTTTCTCCAGGCTGAGCCCCCCTCAGCTCCCTCAGTCCTCCTGGTGCTCTAGCCCCGTTCCCAGCTTCATTCCCTTCTCTGGACATGCTCCAGCCCCTCCATGTCTTTCTTGTCATGAGGGGCCCAGAACTGGACACAACACTCAGGGTACCTCGGCAGTGCCAGCACAGGGGGATGGTCACTCTCCTGGTCCTGCTGCCACACCATGGCTGGTACAGACCACAATGTCATTGACCTTCTTGGCCACTTGGACCCACTGCTGACAAACTCTCCACACCCAGCTGTGGATGCAGAACAAAGAGAACCCGCAGGCAATGAGAGCCACTCTCCCAGCTTTCTCTCACTGCTTCAGGTGCCCAGGTGGGAGCAGAGTGCAGGAAAACAAGTGGCACCAAGCAGGGAAGCCCCTGCTGCCAGCTCATCACATGAGTCTGCTGAGCCCTGCACCAAGAACATCCTCGTCTGTCTCAAATGCTCTAACTCAGGGCCAACCTATATCCACAACTTGCAGTATCATTTCATGTTCTCCCCAGTCCAGAAAGGGTTAGAAGCTGAAAAAATACACATTAATTAGTTTCAGTTCTCTAATTCTGATCCATGAATTATGGAACTAATACCCCATTTTCAACAGTAACAGTGACACTCCGATTTCTCACCATACCCCATTGTTATATAAAAACATCTGCCAAGGTAATAGCTGCTGTAAAATCTGATCAGAAGGTAGCCTGGAGCAAGGGCTGAGATACAAAACTTCCTGTCACATTGCAAAGCAAGGATGTCAGGAGACTTGGGGAGTACTGATGAATCTGCACATCTAGATTTTGGGGCTTTTTTTCTTTGGTGTTAAGAACATGCATTAGATCTTCCTTTCTCAAGAAGTGTGCAAACTTTTCTATGTCTTGCTTGTGCCTCAGAGACTCCGAATGTATGACAAGCTGTATGAATTGGGATGACAGCTTCATGCAATTGAAAATTAGAGTGTCCCATGAAAGATATAAAACCCACATCTCTCTTTATAAAAGACAGTGGGAGTTGAATGAGTGGGACAGTGCAGGTTTTTCAATCCAACCAAGAAAGTTCCAAATTTCAGCAAGCTGAAGAAAGATTATTGTTGTTCTTCAAGGCGTCTGGAGTTTTTCAGAGAGCAACTGCTTTAGAAAAACACAGAATTATTTGTCTCCTCTAATGGGAAGAGGCTGGGCCAGACTCAAAGCAGACTGTGGATACCTGGGTTCCAGTTTCTGAGTATGGAATTTCTGAGGAACATCCGGCCCCAGGGGCTTAACATGAAGCTCCTTGTGCTGTGCAGGGGATTATTACGCACTCCAGAAGAAAAACTCACAAACTTTGCTAAAAAAGAGGGGATTTGCTTAGCCTGAGCTGAGTGACTTTGCTAAGTACTCAAATGGGGATACTGGACCTTTCTAAAACCAATCTGGTCTTACAGGGCATTGGAAATTACTCCAGTGAAGGCAAAGGTCTAACTAAAAAGCTTATAAGTAAATCTGTTGGGGTTTTCTCAGCAATGTAACAATTATCTAGAAATAAGCATTCTGCCAAAGCCAGAGGTGAGTGTCACACCTCTTCTGCACTGCAGCTCTGTATTACAGTTGCTATTTTAAAAGTCTCAGGTACTAAAGCCAATTGGAATAAATTTTACAAATGATGTCCACCAAAACGCAACTAGAGCTAAATTATCACTGCAGCTAAGTGTCTTGTCTGACACAAGGAATGGTGCTCCTTGCTGTATTCTTCCTTATGTTCACCAGCTTCTGGTTTCCATTTTTTTCAGCTTTCTGGAATATCAGGTGCCTGGGCTGTCCTTATTCCTGTCAGATGTTTTCAGTGAAAGTTTTCATGACAAGTTCAGCAGAATACGTCCATGGTTTCTGGGGTTGAGGTTTGGAGAATATGTCCTGCAGGGAGCTGCACTGGCACATGCACAGTGAGAGCAGGCCAGGATCCTTTCAAAACAGACCCAAAACCAAAAAGAAATGCCAATTCCAAACTGGGTCATGCTGATCTCCCTGCAAAGCCCTTTTCTATGATTGGGTCCCTAGTATCATCCAACCCAGAGCATCAACCTGGGACCCAGTACAGTGAACAAATCTGACAATCACCCAATCCTCCTCCACAGACCCCACAGCGTCCCTACCATGCTCTGGGGTTGCCCCTCTTTTCCAGAGACACCTCGCAGACTGATGAGTGCCTTTGTGCCTCGTCACTTCACAGACCTGGATTTGGGGGCAGGGGTAGGTGTCCGATGCCTGAGCACAGGGGACACCCCAGAACAGCTCCTCATGCATAGGGTGGGCAAGGCAATGGTGCCAGGTCCCCTCTGCCCTGCAGCCAGCAGGATGTGGCCAGGCAAGAGACTCCTCAGCCAGCTGAGCTTGAACACAAGTCATGGCTGGCAGCAGGGCATCTCCTGCTTCTGTCCCAGCAAACTGGTGGGAAGATCCAGAAAGGGCTGCAGGGACCACAGCTTGCTGAAGGACCTACCTCAGTGCCTACCCAGGGTGCTGGTTACTGCAACGTGCCCCCGTTTGTTGTGGAAGATGAAAGGAACAAACACCAGGAAATCACACCTCAAGCTCCACAATGACAGCATGAGGGCTCCCATGTAACCCTGACCATGACAAAGTGTCTAAGCACACACAGGCCATTTCAGAGGGCGTGGGAACCAAGGAGCTGCACAGACTGAGCAACATTTTCTTAGAAAAGCAAAGAATACTTATTTCTTGGCCTTGTGAGAGCTGGATAGGGAAAAGCAGCCTTTTTGTTTTACTTGGTGAATGCCTGGATTCCCTTCCTTAGCTCAAAGCTCTGGAGTCCTGCTCCTCTGGACTGAGCCCCTTGTGCCCAGGGCCACCAGGCCTCTCTGCCCCCCTTGCAGCCAGAGGCAGTGCCAGCAGATTGCTCCCACAAATAGGCCAACTGCATTTGGGGTTGGACAAAGGGGCTACTGCTCACAACAGGGTACAAGATTGACCCTTAGCTCCATTCCATCCCAGCCAGGACTGACACACACTCTGCTGCTTGAGGTTTGGGCAGGTGTGAAATGATGTCCTAGGAAAAGACTTAGGGTGAGTCCCCGGCCAACAGCACCCTGCTTCAGCTTCTCACAGGCAGGGCACAGTGAACCAACTCCCTTTAGCAGCAAGCCCTTCCTGGGCCAGTGCAGAGAGGCACGGGCACACGTGCAGGTGCACACCTACTCACAAATAGCCCAGGAACAGCAGCTGCAGGTACATCTGTTGCTCCATGCTGCCAACATCACTGCAGACACAGGGCTGTCCTGAGGTGAAGGTCACGAGGGTGCTGTCACCACGAGCCACATTGCCTTGCAAGGCTCTCATCTCATCCTGGTGCTGGCAGGGAGCTTTTATTGCTGCCCTTCATTCAGAAAAGGGCACACTCATGGCTCAACAAACCCCCGCAAATTAAAGGTGGATTTACTGGTTGGTGTCTATCTATTTTTGCACAAAGAACTTCGGGAGAACAAGGAGGTTTTGTAAGCTGCAGCTGAATAAGTTCCCTGGCACGCTGAAGGAACCTGCTTTATTAAACTAGTAATACACAGCTTAAAACATGGAATGAGCTGGCTCTTGCACAGAGACAGATGCAATCATTCCTGCCCAGGTCTCTCCAGCACAAATCTTCATACTCCCAACATGTACAACTGATGTAGAGCTGCTAGAAGTCAGGGGCTAGACACTCCACCACCAGCTTAGCTTCCTTTAGAAAATACTGGCTTCCATTTCAACCAAACCAAACCTTTCAAATTCTCTCCCAGGAGGCAAATAGTCAGCTTTTTGCCTTTCCTTTTAGGCCACTAAGAGCAGTCCAATAAAACTGACCTGCGTGTCACTTCATGTCTAAAGCAAGGACTGTGGTCATTCCCTTGGTAGCACAGACCAGAATATCTGCTTCACTGAGCGTAGAGTCACTACCCCAAGGCTGGGGAGCTCCTGAGCAGCCCCAGCACATACTGTCCTGGAGCCACAGCTCCCGGATGTTCCAGGTGTGTATGCTGCTCCAGTAGCAGGGACTGGAAAGCCTTGGTTGCAACGGGCAACCTCAGTGCATCAGGACAGGCTGTTCCCAGCTCTGTTTGATTCCTCAGCAGTCCATGCATCACTTGTTTTACCTGACTGAAAACACATCTTGATTTCCAGCGAGGTGGTGAAGAGTCCAACCCAATGCTCAGCTTCCAGCTCCATCCTGTAGCTCACCAAAGATCATGTGAGATCACTCATTCATCCCAGACCCTGGCTAGGGGCTGATAGGAGCACATCTTTGGAATGCAGGGTCGGTGCTGGGACCATGCAAGTCTGACCAATTGAGGAAAGGCTCTGAAAATGTAGATATCTGCAACGGCACTGGAGAAAGGGAGAAAGAGTGACAGTATCTCCAACTACACATGACCTTGACTCAAGCTGGGGATGAGGAAGACTTGCTTTCTTCCTCAGGCTGTGAACAAGCAGCAAGGATGAAGTGGCTCTGGGTGGCTGCAGGAGAACACTGAGTTTCAGACAGGCAACTTCATCACACTGCTCAGTCTACCAGAATGTCACGAGGCAGGGCTGGCTGTGGCATTTTTTATCAGCACTAAGGAGCTTGAGCCCTGAGTCTGAACCAGCTCAACACCACACCAGCAAAATGCTGCTCACCCTAGGGAAGGAGGTCAGGGAAAAGCAACACGGCTGGGAAGAGCCTGGAGGGATGTAGGGCATGGCAGCCACAGTGGAGAAGACACAAGCAGAGCAACAGCCACACAGCCAGGTGTCAGCCCAGGTGCACACCTCGGTTTTCCAGGCACCCTTCTGTTGCCCCCAACTCTGTCCCACCCCTTGGCCTCAATACTAGGTATTCTGGTGCCCTCTGCACAACCTGTCCTGTACTTAAGTCTGCTGTGCCTGCAGGAACTGCCCTGCCGCCCCCTTGTAACCCCAATACCCAGGATCAGGGACCTGAGACACAAAGGCAGCTTCCAATCCAGGAGCCACCGCCACAGGCACTGCAACAGGCAGAGCAGAGCTGTGCTGAGCACTGCAGCCTCTTGCCCGCCCTCTCTCACTGTCACTGCAGCTGGCCCCTGAGTCAAGCTGGCTGGTTTGTGCTTTGGACTGGCTTCAAAGTGCTCCAAGGTTGTTCTTGTCTCAAAGAAGGTGCTGGTACAAATCCGTGCTAGTGGAGCATGTCTGGTGACAGCTCAGCCAGCAACTGAGGAGCATGTGCAAGCCCAGGCCAGCAAGATCCTCACCAACCCCTGAAAGCAGGAGGGGAGTTTGTTTGGAGGCAGCAGGTAAATCCAGCACTGTGGGAAATACCAGCCCTGAAATTGCCCTGGACAGTCCCTCCAGGGCCCAGCAGGCTGGGGACAGACAGCACCATCACTCAGCTCCACCACGGGACCACAGCACTGAACACATCCGGGCCAGGCAGTCCCCCTGCCCCAGCACGGGGGGCAGCAGTCCCTGTGCATTTATCAAGGAGTAAACCACATCTGCCCATCCCGGTTGCCTTTGGTGATGACACAACATGATCTGTGGGAGTGCAGAGATCAGTGGGTGCTGACCAACCTAAGCTCCCAAAACCACCTGCCGCAACACTCTTGTGCCCAAGAGAGGAGATCGTGGCCTGGCTGGGTGGGCACCCAGATGCGTGAAGAACCTGGCTGGGCAGTGAGACTCGGAGGACAGTTCCTGGTTCCCATGCATGGGGCAGCCCCTCTCTCAATCACCTGGCAGAGGCAACACCATACTGGCTTATAATGCTTTGCAGATGACAACACGGGGAGGGCCAGCTAATACCCTCTGGGTCAGGGCTGCCATCCAGAGGGATCCAGACAGGCTGGAGGGATGTGCTGACAGGAACCTTACAAAGTTCAACAAAGAGTAATTCAAAGTCCTGCACCCAGTAAGGAAAACATCCTTATAAAAACACATGCTGGGACTGGGCAGGCAACAGTGTGAGGAGAATCTGAGGTCAAGATGGTCAGAGGCCTCGAGCTGGTCAACACATACAACACAAGGAGAGGACAAGAGAACAGGACTTGCCCAGACTGGGAAGGAAAAGGCTTCAGGAAGACTTAAAAGTGGCCTTCCAATACCTATGAGGAGGTGGTCAATAAGATGGAATCAGGCTCTTCTCCCTGGTGGAATTAAAATGCTGGTTGAAATGAGAAGTTCAAACAGGACATAAAGAAAAATATTTGCTTTAGCAGGAAACATTGTTTTTACCCATATAGAATGGTTGTGCAGTCTCCCTCCTTGGAGGTTTTTGTGCCCTAGCTGTTTAAAACCCTGAGCAACACAGTCTGACCATGTAGCTGTGCCTGCTTTTAGCAGGAGGTTGGACAACAGACCTCCTGAGGGTCCTTCCTATCTGAGCCATTCCATGATCTGCAGTGAAAATGCAACACAGGGCTTTTGCAGTTGTTTAAAGCCACAGTCTCTGTACCTCTTCAGTTCCTGATTCTGCCCGTGCTGGTGCTGAGAACATTCCTAAAACAGCCAAGCTTCACCCATGTGGCTTAAGTATCACTCATTAGTTGAGCTCCTCCATGGGCTACGCATGTAGCGCATGAGGAATGTGTTGCCTTCCTTGGGTAGACGAATGGAGCCGTTCCTCATTCCTCATTCAGACACCTTGTCACTAGTGCCCAGCCTGGGATGGCACCAGCTCTGCAGTCAGTGTTATGGATGCCAGCCACTCAGAAGAGATGCTGTTTTCCACTGGTATTTTCCAGGACAAGCAGGCGGGGGCTGGGTGTGCTGTGGGCACACACAGCAGAGCTCTGTGGATTGGCCCCCGCCAGGACCGTGCTCTGTCCTCTCCCTGGCCACGGGGTACCCAGGGGTCCCCATTTGCCCAGGGTAACACAAGTTCACCTTGCACAGCACAAGGCTCCAACAAATTTGGTTCCCAAATGAAACCTGTCTTCTGGAAAAGCTTCCAGAGAGAAGACCCACTAGGGGAGCCTGGCCCCACTCGGCCCCGTGCCAGTGCCCAGCACAGCCCCAAGAGAGGAGCCCCGTCACAAACCTTCCCCTGCCAGAGCTGAGCTCCCTCACTGGGGGCTGGGGACTGCACTTGGGGCTACAGGGAATTTGTGTACAATGAGTACAGAGGGAGTTTGATTCATTTCTAATACTGGGCTGGAAAAATACTCAATATCCACTGACAAAGCATCTCCAAGCATTCCCAGCACAATTCCTTTTCCTCCTTGACCAGCTCTGCCTCCTCCCAGTGAGAACTTAGGGCAGCCCTTGGGCCTCTGAAACACCCAGACAACAGAGCTGTGCTCCCTGCTGTCACCAAACAGGGCAGTGAAATCCTAGAAGTTGCCTAAACAACATTTCTGGGTTTTTAATAAACAAAGAAAACTCCGAACAAAGAAAAAAACAAATGCCAAAGAAGAACAACAAAACCAAAACCCCACAACCACACACAATAAAAACAAAACCCCTCACTTCCAAAGAAAGTTTCCCTCCTGGGAAAGGCCAAGGAAAAAGTGATGAGCACGGTCCATTAGAGAGCCTGAAAGAAGCAGGACATCAGTAGCTCCCACTGCCAGGAGGAAAGGAACATGTCCCTCCATCCAAAATCTCTCTGGGCCTTTGCCACACACCCCTCAGTCTGCTTTAAGCTTCCCGGGTCAGCTGGTTCTGCCTTTCAGGGCACAGAAAAACAAGGTAAAGGACACAACACTGCTGCCAAAACATTTGGGAGAAGACAGGAATTCTGCATTTGTCTCTGTAGTAAGAGGCAGCTGCAAATGAGCTTTAGGGTAATCAGTGTAGACAGGTGACCCTTCCCAGGCTGCAACCCATGTGCGGATTTTGCAAAGCCTCAGGACATAGGTTTGACTCACTGGAATTCTACTTTAATTTGGCTCAGCTGTAACTCCAATTCTTTCTTCTGAGCAGGTGCTTCTGACTAATTTCATTTTTACTTATCACTGCTTCATACAACCCTGTTTTTCCAGACTGTCCTCTGTGCAGAATAAGGTATTTGGCACTAACATACTGCTGCAATACTTTGAATACAGACCTGATGTGACAGAAGAGACCTTGAGAAGGACAAGGAAAGGCTGCTGTGCAGTGCACAGACACAGGATGGTAAGAGATGCAGCAGAGACTGGCCCTGAAGACTTCACAAACACAAACAACTCACGAGGGGTCAAATAAACACAGACCTGAAGGTGACACTCATGAAGGAGAGCAAGTACCCAAGGTATGTCAAAATGCACGAGAGATGTCACATGCAGCCACACAACGGAAAAAGGAGCACCTTGTGATAAGACTTACTTCCTTATAAAGCCAGCTTTTGTTGCACGAATACGAGGTGAGCAGTGGATGTCTAACAGCAATTTACCATTATCTAGCAATCCTACACGAACAATTTTCCTACGGTCAATTTTCACTGTTTTCCTGTTGCCAGTAACAGCAGACCAGAACCTACTGCAGGTCACTGTGCCAAGCACCCCATCTGCACAGCTCCTCTCCTGACAGTTCTGCATGGTGTCTCCTTTCCATCACTAAACCCCCTCCCTCTAAGGCCCATCCTGTTGTGAAGCCTAAGCTTGTGTGTGCCCCTTTGAGCTTCCATTATGTGCAAACCACCACCAGCACAGTGATTTTGAGGGGGGCTCAAGGAAGCTGCCACACTTTTCCCACGTGCTCCCCTGTGAAACAAAGGGGCAGTCAGAGGCCCCGGACACCAAGGCAGGGTTCAGTCCCGGGAAGCTGCACATTGGTGTGACAGGCACAAATCCCACATGGCACAAAGGCGGTCCTGGCCTGCCAGTGGCCTTGATCCCCACATGCTGCCATGAGATGGGTCCCAAGGCCAAGCCGTGTGCCTGGCAGTGGCTACCTTACACCCAATTCAAATCACTCCTCTACTCAGTGATCAGGTAAGTAAAATGGCTTTTAAATAAATACATCCTCTCTCTCCCTTAGCCCCACAATCAATCCTCTGCACTTTCAGCTTTGAAAGGCTCTTTCTCACTCCTTTTGGAAGACAGATATGTCTGAAAAACAAGCACTGTGAGTCTTTTCAGTACCTAAAGAGTCAAATTACAGGATTGAAATTCATCTTTTCTCCACAGGGTATCTTAAGTGCTTGCGAATAATCAAGAGAAGCACAAACAGACTTCAGAGAGGCAAAGTGTCTTCTCAGATCAGCTACTCCATTTCTGAGTCCCATTCCCACCACATCTCCTCCATCAGTATTTGATGCACACGGGTTGACAAGAAGCTCAACATTCCCAGCAAAGTGCACTGGAAGCAAAGAAAGCCAACCATATCCTGCATCAAGAGAAGTGTGGCCAGCAGGTCAAGGAAGAGGATTCTGCCCCTCTACTCTGCCCTGGTGGAGCTCCAGAGCTCTCCAGCCCAGCTTCCCACAGGACTATCAGCAGCAGGTCAGGCCATGGCCTCTCTTGCTTCAAAATGAACAGGTGCACAGCCACCTGCACAAGGAAACGCAGAGCCAGGCAGTGCCAAAAGTCAGCTCTGTCAGGGAAGTTTTGAAAATTAATTACCTGCAGGACTGTGAGGAAAAATAAATGGCGAATAAAGGCTCTTTTGAAACAACACTGACACTTGCAACCACTCCATGAAAATAAAATCATTATTGCCTGGGTACCACTTCTTACAGACACTAATGCCATTGATAATGCCTTGGACTTGACACAGCCTCTAATTGATTGGAGATTCACAGTGTGAAATTTCCTTTGGAACTACTCCTATTGCCTACTGCAATCAAGCCACCTGGCACAAGAAGGGAAAAAAAAAAAAGCTAATTTCCTTTTCAGCTGTTGAGGTTAACTCTACCAGAACTTTAAAATTTCCATTGTAAACTGATACAGAAAAGCTTTTTCTTTAAAAGAGAAAAAAAACCCCTTCTTTAAGCTACCTAGTATTTGAGAAGCAAAGGAAAAAATATCTTGGAACTTCAGGGACCTTCTTTTCTCAAGAGAGCTTTACCAGAAGAATTCAGTGTGAGTCACCTATCACAATAACCTTCCCAACACACTCAGAGGCACCACAGCACAGGGCAGCTGACGTGGGCCTGCACTATCATTGTGTTTTAGAACTGCTCCAAACAGATGAAGTTTACTGTTTTTCACAATTTTCCATAGACTTTGCACCTTCCCTTGGACAGGAACATTCTCGTACAACCCCCACACTCAGGAGAACACCAGTGCTACCTGCAGGAACACTTGTGTTCACTCTGAGACCCACACCAAGAACTCTTCTGGCTTGTCTCCTGTAGGCCATTCTCTGGAGTTCAGCCTTACAAAAAGCACATTCAGCTCTTGATGTGCACGACTAGAAATAAATACTGCTTTCTAAAGAGAAGGAAAGCACAGTAAGAATACGAAGCTTGAGCAGTATACAAAGTTCTGACGATAGTCTAGTCAAATATAACTACGGAAAGAAAAATATATATTGCCTACACAAAGCAATCTTTATTTTCAAAGTCTGCCCTGCATAAAATGTATCTGATTGCCAGCCCTGTGCAAGGACACAGCCCCCCTCCACCCTCCCCCTGCCACCGCTCAGCACAGCACAATCAGAGCAACTATGCACACAATCATTTATATCAGAAGAAAAACCTATTTGCAACCCATTTCTCTTTTCCTTATAAGTGATCAGTGTACACCTGGAAAAATCACCAGAAAAAAACATTTCATTCTGCATTCAGATGAAAAGATCAGGCAAGCTACAGGGCTGGTCCCATGTGCAGAAGCTGTTGGTGCTTTCAGTGCTCTTCACCTTCTTAACATGGATAAAGCAGCACTCTTAAGGCTCTCCTGCTTGTAATAGTGCAACTGCCTCTCCCAGAAGGCAAAATAGTGCAGAAAAACCAGAGGTCAGAGCTCCTCTGATAATGCCATGGCTCCATGGCTTTTCATCAAGTAATCTCCTGCAGTGACGATCCTTGCTGATGTCTTGCCAGACCAGCAATATTTTACCAGCAATACACACATTCTTCCCAGTTGAAAAGTGCTTTCCATTCTTTGCTCCCAACAATGTTTCAGAGAAGTCCCAAATTTCATTCTGTAGCCTAGATCTTGCTGCAAATAATAACCATGGGGAAGGCTCTGTAGAGATTTTTGGTAATGGGAATTTGCAGAAACATGGTTGCCTTTCTTATTTGGAAGAAAGGACGCCTGTTGTGACAGGATGTTGCACTTCTGTGCTTCTGCTTTAACTCCAATGTCCAATCACAGCCAAACCCGCAGATGACATTCACAGCAACCTTTGAAGACTTTGTTTTAGGATCTGTATTTTCTCATGTGTGCAGCAATAGAAGCTGAAATCTCAGTGCTCCTCTTATTCTGGCCATAGTAGTCCACAAAAGCACCATCAGGTCCGAGGAGGTACATTATTATTGTATGATCCACCTGCAAGACAGCACATCATGGTTTGGTGAAAGAGCTCACAAAATCACAGAACACCAGCTCAGAAGAGACCTAATGGACAATCCGGTCCAACCTTTCCTGACCAAAATACATCCTGGACAATATGGCCCAGGACCCTGTCCAGTCAAATTTTAAATGTATCCCATGTTGGGGAAACCGCCACTTCCCTGGAGAGATTATTCCAATGGTTGCTTGTTCTCATTGTGAAAAATTTTCCTCTTGTGTCCAATTGGAATCTCCCCAAGAGTAACTTGCACCCATTACCCCTTGCCTTTTCCATGTGACTCCCTCTAAAAAGGGAGCTTCCGTCTTCTTTGAAGCCAGCCTTTATATACTGGAACATCCTGCACATCTCTGTCAGCAGCAACAGTGTCAGGTTCAGCCCTTTGCAGCAGCCAACATCTCCCTAAGAAGCTAAAGCAAGACAAGGAAAATCCCAGCATCACTGCTTCTCTTCTCTCAGGCACAGGGTGGGATTGTTGGGCTGTCCTGTGCAGGGACAGGGATTGACTTGATGATCCCTGTGGTACCCTTTCAAGTCAGAATATTCCATGATTCTCTGATCACCTCAGTGACTTCTGCTAGTTTTACCCAAGAAAATAAACAGAGAAAACTCGTTGCATGCTCAGAGTGTGTGAAGAAATACTTTCAGCAGACAAGTCTTCCCTAAGCTGCAAGCCCCTTCCTGCAAACCTGTGGGCTAATGGTCTTCCCCCTCTCTTTTCCCAGTTTCCCTCCACTTTTCCTGATACTCCAGGATGCCCACAAGGTATTCAAGCTCCTGCTGCTAACAGGATGTGAATGCAACATAAACAGAGATATTTCATTACACCAAGCTCACTGACAGCACAAACAGCAGGACCGAGCACCTTGCCGGGATGTGAGGCCGGGAGCAGCAGTGGGATACATAGAAATGTGGGATGGAAGCAGCAGTGGGATACACAGAAATGTGGGATGGGGGCGGCAGTGGGATACATGGAAATGTGGGATCAGGAGAGGGACCAGCAGTGGGATACACAGAAATGCGGGACGAGAGCAGGATACATGGAAATGGGAGATCGGGAGCTGGGAGTGGCAGTGGAATGCACGGAAATGCGGGATCGGGAACGGCAGTAGGATAGACAGAAATGTGGGACGGGGGCGGCAGTGGAATACACGGAAATGGGGGATCAGGAGTCGGAAACAGCAGTAGGATACATGGAAAGGCGGGATCGGGAGCCAGGGGCGGCAGTGGGATACACGGAAGGGCGGGATGGGGAGCAGCACTGGGATACAAGGAAAGGCGGGATGGGGAGCCGGGGGCGGCAGTGGGATACACGGAAAGGCGGGATCGGGAGCAGCACTGGGATACAAGGAAATGGGGGATCGGGAGGGGCAGTGGGACACACGGAAATGCGGGCTGGGGGGCCGCGCGCGGCACTGGGACACCCGGAAAGGCGGGATGGGGGATCGGGAGCGGCAGTGGGATACACGGAAAGGCGGGATGGGGGGCCGGGAGCGGCACTGGGACACCCGGAAAGGCGGGATGGGGGCCCGGGAGCGGCACTGGGACACCCGGAAAGGCGGGATGGGGGCCCGGGAGCGGCACTGGGACACCCGGAAAGGCGGGATGGGGGCCCGGGAGCGGCACTGGGACACACGGAAAGGCGGGACGGAGGCGCCCCCTGCCGGCCCACTGAAACCGCCGCACCCATGGATGTCCCGGATGTTCCAGGTAGATTTATATCAAAGTTAACTCCACTGAAAATTTATTTAAATGCCACTGCAAATACTGTCTGCACCTAACTGGGACAACATCTCTATCAGCAAAGTACTGGCGATGGGGGCCGTGAATCTGCGGTTACTCAGGACTGAAATACACCTGTGCACTGAGCTCAGCTGCATTTGAAATGAGAAATCACTGGGACATTTCCAGGACCACAAGCTAAAAGGATGCATCAAGCCTAATGGCATTTCCGTAATTGAAAGAATGATTCTCAAAATTTTACTGAAGTGACTTTAATTCAGATATTTTACTCTAGTTTCAAATTTTCAAGATAAGATCACAAAATCAAGCTGTAGGAGACAATTCTTAAGCAAGCTGAATTGCAATTTAGACCCCTCAACAGGAAACTAACAGGAAAAAAAATTAAAAATCAGAACATCTTAACTCCCTGGGTTATGAAAATTAAATACAGTCAAGGTGGAGGGCAGTTTGGGTGCAAAAAGCGGTTTTTCAAGTTGTGACTGCCTGAAGCCTGCACTGTTCCCACTGCATGCTCTGAAGATCATGATTTGAGTTTCAACACGATCTTATAAACCACAGAATAAAAAAAGTAAATTGGACATTCTGGTATTGAAAATTATAAAACTGAGACTATTAAATAGGAACTAGTAATATTCAAGTAATACTTGAAATTATAATTTCTAAACATCCACTTGAATTTTTCTAGATGCTCATCTCAATGTTCAAGTTAAAACAAGCAGCAAACATTGTAGTAGACTTGTTCCTCCTCCCCACCCTGCAGCAGAGGAAGCAGAGACCACTCCTGCACAACTGTCAGTCTCAATCACCAACCAGGAACACAGTAAAGACATAAGGAGGTACAACAACCTTCCTGGAAGAAGTGCCAGAGTAGAAATCACCTGCATCGGTCTCAGGTAGGCACAAGACCAGCCTCCAGCTCTCCCTCCCAGAGCCCTGTGTCCTCTGCCCTCCCTGCCCTGAACATGCAGAGCTCACTGCCACCCAAACCCAGGAGCCTGTGACAAATCCTGGGGAGGTGCAGGTACACTCCTCCTTTTTGGTACCACAGCTGGGGCTCCCGTGCTGCTGTCCTGCTCCCAATTCACTGGCCTTTCCTCCTTGCTGCCCTTCCCTCCACTCGGACTCACAAACCTAGCACAGACATCAAGTTTCCTCCCTGGATCCTGAATCCCTTCTCCTACATCCAGTGTCACCCCACAGTCTCCCTCAAGGCTGCTGTCATCCGTAGTGCTATTTTCCTTGGCCAAATCCCTGTACTGTCCCTTCACGGCCACGCCAGAATCCAGGTGTGCTTCACTAGAATCCACATGTAGTTCACTCCCTAAGGAGTGTCACTCCTTCAGCTCTTCTGGCCCCTTTCCATCAGCTCTCCTCAACTTCAGTTCACTCATTAATTGTCATGTTCTGTGGAGTTTTTCCCTCTCTCCTGAGCAGGCATCCTTTGCCAATCCTGTTCATATTGCCTATTCTAGTATTCCCATCAGTCCCTTTTTAAAAGTCTGATATTAGGCAGTATATTTAGACAGATTTCAGATCGATACCAAATTGATTTAAATCGGCATTTGGTCTCACCATTCAAATACAGTATCTTAGTCACAGACTTCTGCAGCTATTGAGTTGCCACTTCAAGTGAAAACAAGTTCCTGATCTCCCAGATCACACCCCTTTTACTGATGCAGTGCACATCACCAGTGAGTCCATCTTCTCTCACTGAGATCATGTGCTGCTCTTGCTCCTTCTTTCTATGCACCACTTTTTTTGCTTCCAAGATCTTTCTGTCTTTGTGGATAATTCATTTACAGGAGTCAGGTGGTTTTAAATCAGATTTTTAAAAACAAGTTAAGAACTGACAATACTGAATTAGACCAAACCCAGCATCCCACCTCAAATAGTGGCCAAAACCAGTTGTTTTAAGGAACAATACATAACCAGCACCAAAAATATGCTACCTTCCAATATTACCTCTCAGTTTCCAAACACTTTCAGCTCACAAGCTTCCTGAACCAGGCAAGACTTCTGTTCACTTTATAACCTACTCCTTGGTGTCAGTTTGACAGGGTTGTTACTCACTTTTAAATCTCATTTCTTCATCTTCCTACTGCCTTACTTTCCCAGTTCCATTTCAGTTTGGAGCACACAGGAAAAGAGTCAGTCAAACATGTTACACATCAGAAAGAAGTTCGACTATTGCCAGGCTTGCTAGTTCCTGTGCTACTGTCTGCAGACATGGGACTGGACATGTTCAGAACATGCTCTGATGAGGCTCTCAGCTTGTAAGAGGGCCTCTTGGCTCTGACAGCTTAACATACCCATGCAATGAGGGCTCTGTCATGTGGTACTTCAGTAAAGATCCAACAGATGGTTTCAAAATGTATATATTGCTCTTCTCCACAGCCTTTCAGCAAGCAAAGGCTACTGTTACTTACTATGTAGTCATTGTCCTCATCCTTGGGGCCTTCACTGTAGTAGACACGGTAAGCTTTAGCCACTTGGTCAATCTGTGCCCTGGTCCCAGTCAACCCAATCAGCTTGGGAGAAAATTCTAAACAGAAGACATTTACACACTTTAGTGAAAAGAATTCCTTCAAGAGGCTCCTTTTCAGTGCTCTGTATTACATGCTATGAGACATGGAAGAAGAAAGCAGTAATACCTTTAACATATCTGGCAATGGCTTCTTGGTTGTCCCTCTCAGGATCAATGGTGATAAAGAGTGGGGTCAGATTAGGCAAAGATGGAATTTGATCTGTGACATTAACAATAATTATTTATTTTAGAAAACCAGAAATCATTTCTCATCTCCCTTCAAACATGCTCGTAAGCCAACATCAACCCAGGCCCACCCAAAGTGACCAAAAAAAGGCCGTTTTGTGCAGGTTAATTTATGTAATTCGTGAATAAAGCAAATGCCATGAGATGCAATGCTTTGTGTCTGTTCTGGGAGCTTCCAGCTCCCCAGTCAGAGCCCCTGCCCTGCTCAGGAGGGGTGACAGACTGGCTCTGCTCCAGAAGATGCTGTGGTGTGATGCATGTGTTGGAACACTGGCTGACACAAGGGATGCACACCAGGATGGTGGAGCAGGAGGAAACGTGAAGACACAATCTGTGCTTTCTCCCTCATTTTTCAGACAAAGCCTTCACTGTATTTCCTTCACTTTGGTCTGACTCCCCCCATGCTGGGTTACTATTATCCCTGCTCCACAGTTCTTCAGGGCCTGCAGGCTAAGAAAACACCCCTAACACAGAGCCCTTCCCCTCCCTCCATTCCACAGCACAGCCACTCTGCTTCAGGAGAGAATCTCCTAAGAGATTTGTTCTCAGGATAAATAAAGCAGAAGGAAAAAAAATCCTAACACACCTCACAGTCATTTCTTGGCAAAAATACAATGCAATGTATTCTCTGTAACCTGCCACCATCTTGTTTTATTCCCAAGTCCCCTACTGTGGAAAGATCAGTGCTGTCATGTCAGACCTCAGTGACAGGACCTTAGTGACAGGCAGATTTATCTATGTATCAGTAATGAATTCATTTACTGAATAACAGCCAACAGCATTTTAAAAAAAATATTATCAATTATCACCATTTGTGATCTTCTGTCGGAATAAACCTGACCCTCCTACAAACACTGTTTATGGACCACTGCGCCAAATGAATTTCCATACCAATTTCATCTACCACTGCAATCATTTTCTCCAGTTCATCAGGACATATGTCAGGGCAGTGAGTGAAGCCAAAGTAGATCAGCACCCACTGGCCGATGTAGTCCTTGCTGGTCCTGGGCTGTCCCTCATGGCTGACAAGCGAGAAGGGCCCTCCTAGCAGCGGCTTTCCAATGCCTCGGTTTCGTTCCTTCTCCAGCTCTACAAAACACAAGTGGGGATCAAACACATCCATGCCACAATCCACGACGCTTCCCCAGCAAGTCTTGGAAGCAGCCAAGTCAGACACTGCACAGAGTCATGTCAAGATCCACCAATGCCTGTCGTGGGGACACCCAATGTGCACATGACTTCTAAAGAGCATTCTTTTGGACAAAATCAAATATATCACTAAATTCCTTTGAAACATCACAGTATCTTTCATTGTTATCTGATAGCATTTTTGTTTAAATAGAAAAAGAAAAATAAAGACAGATACCTGGCCTGGTGTGAAACAGGGAAGCCAGCATCCTTTGCAAACTGAACATACCCTAAAATCTGCAATATCTGTTTTCAACAGTAAACCCATGAAAAGGACAGGTCGGCAGTTCCTGCAGGAGAGGGCAAAGCTCATGTGCTGCACGGCAGGAACCCAGTGCGCCCACAATACCCAGCTCCGTGTCTGCGCTGCATCAGCTGGCACAGCGCGCGGCCAAACACAGCTATTCCAACCTAAGAGCTTTAAAACGCTGAACCTTGAATTGCTTTTTATTTTTGAAAATTTTGTGCTGCACTTCCCTACGCATAGACACGAAGTGGCCCTGTGCAAAGCTGTGATGGAGTGGCGATGCCCAAGCAGATAAAATACACTTAAATACAAAAAAGCATCACCTGAACACGAAACCCAACACCCGCGCTGCTCCTCCCTCGCCCTGCACTCACCCTCCTCCTTGCGCCGCTTCACCATCTTCATGCCGGCCAGCAGCCCCCCGCCCAGCACGACGGTGGCCGCCAGCGACCGCCACGACACGAGCTGCGGGGGACAAGGGGTGTGGTGACCGCACAGGGCACGGGGTCCCGCCGCCCGCGCTCCCTCCGCCCCTCACTCACTCACCCGCCTCTGGGCGCCCGCCCGCGGGCCGCGGCCCGGCGGCAGCTGCGACACCGGGCGGCTGCGGG